>ML438690.1:74518-115815 GCA_005239525.1 Nicotiana knightiana | reverse complement strand
ATATCACCCTTATTGCTCCTGTTGCGGCGTGCAACCCGATCCCACATATCCACCCTTATCACTTCTTGTTGCGGCGTGCAACCCTCTCCCACCGGACATATCATATCAGTTTATTTATGAGACTTTTAGAATTCAGGCTAAGCCTTTCACAATACTTTTATTTCCACAATTTCAAACAGAAAACCGTATAGCTCGTAAGCTTTAACCAATATCATTTCACAATAAAACCAACCAGAATATATGTAAATACCGTAACGTTGTCAAGCCAGCTCAGTCTTTATATACCATGATAAAAATCAAAAGAACAACCAACACTTTTAATACACTCACCACAACAATTGACAACAATCAATTGAAACCCACAATCACGTAAACCTCAACAATCATAAAACAGTTAAACTGCATTCCTCATCACTTCCTCAGTATTATCAACAATGGAACCAATAGGAACATATACATATATATAATTTGTAAAAACAATGCCAAACCGCTCAACCGGTTTGTACCACAAGGAATCCAGCTAAAACAACTAATACTCTTTTCAAAATAAGCACAACAATATCTAACAATAAAATAACAATACCAAGTAGTCATAGAAACAATAATTGACATAGAACAATTAAGACAAGAATCGATTAAGTTGGGAACGGGAAAGGGATCGTGCTTTACATGCAAATTGGGTGGTGCATAGATACTCGTCACCTCACCTATACACCACACCCATGCATTTCACATAGCAAACAAGTGGGGATTCCTATTCCCTCAAGTCAAAGTTAGACCAAACACTTACCTCAATTTCGCAGGCCACTCACTGCTCAATTATTGCTTTTCCTTTTGAATCCACCTTTAACTTGCTCGAATCTAATCACAATTAACTTAATATCATTAATTAATGCTAAAGGAACTAACTTTATTGAAACATATAATATTTCCTAAGTTTTCTAAAAAAAAGAGAAAACCCGACCCCGGGCTCGCTTGGTCTAAACTCGGGGTTCGGACCAAATTACGTTTACCCACTCACCCACAAACTCAAATATACAATTAATTTTGAAATTCGACCTCAATTTGAGTTAAAGATTCAATTTTTATAAAATTTCCTAATTCTACCCAAACCCTCAATTTTACCATCAAAATTCTTAGTTTTTTATTTAAAAGTGATGAAAAACAATAGGTAATTGAAAGTGTAAAGTTTATAATTGATTACCTATCACTTGGGGATGATATTTGGTGAATAAATTCGTTCCTAGGGCTGTGGGGTTCGAAAATTTGAAAAAGAAGAAGAAGTCTGCCTGTTTTATATATATTTTTCTTCCAGTTATTCTGCCTCGTTTTTCGTGTCAAACAATCCCGAAACTCAATTTTTATATATCCAATAGATTCCTTGTGAAATTCTAGTCAAGTTAGGCTTTTGAATCACTCAATTTGGCCTTATAATGAAGGAGATATGTAGGTTTTAATATTTGCAATTTGTGCAGATTTTTAATACGCCGTCAGGAGCAATTTCGTAATTAACCTGAAAAATCTGGCAGCCGTAGTAAAATGCCCATAAAACCCTCATACGATGTCCAAATTCGATGATTCTTTTTTATACGGGTCCGTAATTACGATACGGATCTAATACTTCATTCAAAACAGAAAGCGGGGCTCATTTGTTCAATATGATATCATTTATGCCTGAAGAAACGACGTCGAAGCATAAGAAAGAACGAGCGCAACACAACTCAAACATATTTGAAACTCACCCGAGCCCTCGGGGCTCTAAATAAAAAATGCACGTAAGTCTAAAAGTATCATATGGACTTGCTTGTGCGATCAATTCATGAAAATAACATGTAAAACAACGAATTAAACCTCAAAACTCATTATTTTCCTGAAGAACACTTATAGTTTATAACTTTTCAAGCGGATGTCCGAATCACATCAAACGAACTCCGTTTTTTACCAAATTTCACAGGCAAGGCCTAAATATCATAACAAATCTGTACCGGACCCTAGAACCAAAATACGGGCCCGATACCAATGATTTTAAACATTAATTTTTTCTTTATTTCATAAATATTTCAACAAAACAATTTCTTTCAAAAATTGATTTCTAAGGCTTGGGACCTCGGAATTCATTTCCGAGCATATGCCCGGGTCCCATATTTTACTGCGGACCTCCCGGTATTGTCAAAACACAGATCCGAGTCCATTTACTCAAAATGTTGACTCAAGTCAACTAAAACCAAAATTTTAATTCTAAAAATTATTATTTCTTATATTTTTCACATAAAAGCTTTCTAGTTTCACGCCTGGACTGGGCACGAAAATTGAGGTAGTTAAAATTAATCTTTTTATGGCTAATAAGTCTAGAACGGAGTCTAAATTCATAAAATGACCCCTTGGGTCATCACAGTTTTGGTTCTGCGGTGTGTGAGGAGTTCTAAGAATTGCATTGTGGTGATACCCGTTGATCTTGCGGGATGGTTCTCTTGTTTGATGTCATATTCCATATTCGAGCACATTTGGAATGTTGTCTATTAGTGCACGGACTGCACGGGTTATGGATTTAAGCCGTATTGATGTGTCATGTTGCTAGAGTGGTTATGATGGATGAGATGAGGTCGTCAGACCTAGAATGGGTGCTATCAGATCTGGTTACGGTATATTTGGGAGAATATTGATGATGATCGGCTTAGAAATTTTGCTGTAGTTCCTATCGAAAGAGATGGAGTTCCACCACTTGTTGATCTGACAAATGGTTATGGGTTCCTGCATGTTTCTTTCATTATCAGCAATATATGAAGGTTTTTGAACGGGTCTCTATTTGATAATAGGTTTATTACCGGTATTGGGTTGTTCTGAGCAGCCACTGTGAACATAAATTATCGCTGCGAGTGTTTGAGTTATGTGGGATATCATGTGATTTCATCTTGAGTTATGGCTATGGTTGGGTACAGCTTGTTCAGACTTATACAGTGTGTAGATACGATTCTGATCCTACAGAAGATTTTGGATGTGGAAACAATTTGGATTCTAAGGCTTGGACTAGGTTGGATGAAGAAATTTTTGTTATGCTCTGTTATCAGACCTATATGGGATAGGGTAACGCGGGATCACCCCCGAGTATGTGTGTGGTAAGGTTATTTGGCGATTTGATGGCTTTTGGAACGACTATGGGCACGTTCGAGGATGAACGTATGTTTAAGTGGGGGAGGATGTAACGACCCGACTGGTCGTTTTGCACATTTTATACTTCACTCGGCTATTTGAGGGCATGAGTAGCTCCGTGTGATCTATTATGACTTATATGAATCGTCGATTTTGGTTTTTAGGTTATTCGGGATTGATATGGAAGAATGATATTCAGCTAGGAGCTTTAAATATGAAAGGTTTGACCAAGTTTTGGCTATTGAGTAATTCATCTCGGATTTGGATCTTTATGGTTCGGTTAGCTCCGTTAGGTGATTTTAGACTTAGGAGTGTGTCCAAAATATAATTTGGAGGTCCATGGTAGAATTAGGCTTGAATTGGCGAAATTAGAAATTTGATGACTTTCGGTCGGCAGTGGAAAATTTTATATCGGAGTCAGAATGGAATTTCGAGAGTTGGAGTAGGTTCATAGTGTCATTTGTGACGTGTGTGCAAAATTTGAGGTCATTCGGACGAGGTTTGATAGATTTCGGCACCGGTTGTGAAATTTTGAGGTTTCAAGTCCATTAAGCTTGAATTGGTGTGTGATTCATGTTCTTGTTATTGTTTGATGTGATTTGAGAGCTAGATTGAGTTGGTATGGTATTTTAGGACTTGATGGTACCTTTGGTCGAGGTTCCGGAGGCCTTGGGTGAGTTTTGAGTGAGTTCGGGCCTTTTCGGAACTCTGGCATGGTTCTGGTGCCTTGGAAACGCGGACCTTGGCAAAATTTCGTGGACCGCGGTGGAGGGGGCGCGAACCGCATAATTTTGGTCGCGGCCGCGCTCCAGGGGAGATCTGCAGATCCACTGGTCCGACTTCGGAAGCTTATATCTTTTGATGTACAAAGAATTTTAAGATGATTCAAAAATAAAAGTTATAGATCTTCGTGTCTAGTTTCCAGAAAAATAAGGAAATCATCATTTGGAAATCTATAAAGAAAGTTATGAACAAAATTCTAAGGCCTGTCAGTGCAGCCACCAAAAGTGCGGCCGCACCACTTTTTCGCGACCGCAGGGGCTAAGATTTTTGCGGACGCACCTGAATTTTCGCGGACCGTATAGTTGAGACCAGAGGGTGCACTACATATACGGGATTTAGGGCATTATTTCATATTTTGGACCTAGGGAGCTCGGTTTGTGGCGATTTTTTGAGGATTTTTCAAGAAATTCATCAGGACAAGTGATTCTAACTCGGATTTGGTTAATATACATGAATATATCATGGATTTCATCATTTGGTTAGTACTTATAGGTGGAAATTTTGGGAAAATTATAGAAACTTCATAAAATAAATTTTTGGGATTTGAACATCGAATTGGAGTCGGATTTGAGTGAAACTAGTATGGTTGGGCTCGAAAAGAATGGGTTGTCAGGTTTTTTGAGTTTTGTCGGGTTCCGAGGTGCGGGCACGAGTTGGGATTTTTGGATGATTTCGGGCTTCGATTCAAGATTTCATCTTTTATGACCGGGATTGGTTCCTTTAGCATTGTTTGATGTATTTGAATTGTTGTTGGTCAGTTTCGAGCCGTTCGGAAGGCGGAACACATGGGGTGACATATTTGGAGCATCGTTTGGCCTGCTCGGCACTGGTATTGGCTCGTTCGAGGTAAGTAACTCTTCTAAACTTAGTGTTGAGGGTATGAAACCCTTATATGATTGGTATTGAGGTGACACACATGCTAGGTGATGGGCGTGCGGGCGTGCACCCTGTGAATTGGGACTATATTGTTCCCATGGCCCTGTATAGTGGCCCTATTTTGTTGATATTTGTATTTTCACCATGTGATAAAGTAATTGAGTTGTCAATCATGTTAAATATCATGTTTAGGCTTTATGTTGATATTGTTTGTACCCATAGTGGTCGTTTCTTGTTGTCATCTCACTGATTTCCATTGATATTTCGTACTCAGTCATATTCATGCATTCATATCATATCTCAGTCTCAGTGGTTGTTTATTGATACATCATATCATTTTTGTCGTGCTAGTTTCATGACATTGTGAGCCTGTGAGTGAGACTGGAGCGATTGATGACTGAGTGAGGCTGAGAGCCTAACTATGAGTGACAGTTATGGGATTGGGCAGCACGCCGCAGCATGTTATATTGATTGATGCCTGGATTGGCTTATGATGGAGCTTGGGCTGTAGGAGTCCCTCCGGAGTCTGTAACACACCCCCAGTGAGTGTGGATGATACTATTGAGGGATGGATTTCCCTGGACATGGATTTTTCTGAAGTATTGATATATAGAGATGGATTTCCCTTTTTCCTCGGTACCGAGTGACGTATAGTCATTATTGAGTATGTTCCAGGATGGATTTCCCTGGGCCGCATGGGCCATATACAGTACTGAGTGGTTAAGCATTTATATATTATTGAGGGATGGATTTCCCTGGGCATGGAATTGTCTGAAGTACTTGATACCTGGAGATAGATTTAATCCTCAGGGATGGATTTCCTTTTTTCCTCAGTACTGAGTGACTTCTAGTAAATGTTGTATATGTTCCGGGTGTCCCTAGGTCGTATGGGCCATACATAGTACCAAGTGGTTGATTATGATGAGTGGAGAGTGTGAGTACATGATTCATCTCTGGGATACATGGCATTGGGATGCATATATGGCATATATGCATAGAGGCGCATTTCCTCATGTTGTATGGTATTATGTCATTCATGACTTTTAACACACATTGATATGCGATTATAGAGAGGTATTTCACATTTGTTATTTGGAAAGGAAATGAAACATTTTATATATTGGGGAAAGGATCTTTCAGGAAAATTTCAGTTTTCAAACTAGCTCAAAATATTTTGATGATTTTGATAAAGGATTTGGGTTTCCACTGATATTCTTGAAAAGCGGAACTATTTTCGGAAAATTGTGAAAAGGCCGAGCACCTTATCTTTGAGCTATTTCTTTATTTATTTGCTTTACACTGTTATGAACTGCTATTGGTGTTGGACCCAACCTATGTTCCAGCTCGTCACTGCTTTCAACCTAAGGTTAGGTTTGTTACTTACTCAGTACATGGGGTCGGTTGTACTCACACTACACTTCTGCACATTGCGTGCAGATGTTGACTGCGATTGTTGTTGTGCTCGAGGGTTGCTGGATTGAAGATGTACCCGCATCCATGTTGTAGCTGCCTCTGTTGTTCAGGTTAGTCTTAGATTAAATTCTGTTGTTTATATACTTTCCAAACAAACTATGTATTTATTTCATTTCCTCATTTGTAAACTCTATTCTTAGAAGCTCATGACTTGTACTACCAGTCCTTGGGAAATGTAATAGTTCCAGATAATTTATTTTTGATTAATTGACTTATTAATGTTATTAGAATCGGATAATTATTAGTTGGCTTACCTAGCAGGTTGGGTTAGGGGCCATCACGACTAGTGGATTTTGGGTCGTGACACTTTCAAGGGAAAAGAAACAACTTTCAAGGCCCTAGCCAACAACAATGGAGACCTCAAAATAATCAAGGTAATTGGAGTGGTGGAAACACTCAAAGCAATTGGAATAACAACAACAATCAAGGAAATTGGAGTGGTGGCAATAATCAAGGGAATTAGGATAACAACAATATCCAAGGAAAGTGGGGTGGCAACAATCAAGGCGGATGGAGTAACAATCAAGGAAATCGGGGGTCGGGTTTTCAAAATCCCTCGATGTATCAACAACCAATCAACCTGCATCTTTATCCTTCCCATGGTCTGAGTTCTTCCAACAATGAAATGGGACGTATTGAGAACATGTTCAAGCAATTATGGAGAAGAATGACGATTCCGATGCCTAACTTGCCTCACACAATACATCGATCCGCAACTTAGATGTGCAAATGGGGCAAATCTCTCAAGCTCTAAATTCTCGTCCTAAGGGGGCACTACCAAGTGACACAGTGGTGAACCCAAAGGGTGGGAACAAAAGGAGGCATGCCATGGCCATTACTACAAGAAGTGGAAAAGGTGGGAATGCACCCACCTCAAGTCAAAGGCAACTTGTGAATGATGAGCAAGCGGTACAAGAAGAAGAAATCCCGAACAATATAGTGCAAGAAAATGATGAAGTGCGGATTAATATTGATGACAATGTGAAAGAGACTCAAGAGGAAGTGAATCTGTCTAGGTATCATGTAATTGACATACCGGAACCGGTAGTGCAAAAGGCTAAGGCGCCATTGCCTAAGCCTCCTCCTCCATATCCTCAAAATCTTTCCAAGAAAAATGGGGAGAATCAATCAAAAATCTCATTGACATAATGAAGAGTCTCTCGATCAATGTGCCATTAGTTGAAGCCTTCGAACAAATGCCCGGCTAAGCAAAGTTTATGAAGGCCTTGGTGACAAAGAAGCGGTCAATGGATTTAGAAACTATCAAACACTCATCAAGTGAGTGAAATTGTGCATTCAATGGCTCCTAAATTGGAAGATCCCGGTGCTTTCACAATCCCTTGTACCATTGGAAGTGCCGAATTTGCTAAAGCTCTTTGTGATCTTGCGGCAAGTATCAATTTGATGCCCTATTCTGTTTTAAAGACTTTGGAAATTGGGAAACCAAGACCCACATCTATGAGATTACAAATGGGTGATCGTACCATGAAGAGACCATTGGGAGTGATTGAAGATGTATTGGTTCGTGTTGATAAATTCATTCTTCCGGCTGATTTTGTCATTCTTGATTGTGAAGTGGACTACGAGGTACCGATTATTCTTGGAAGACCTTTCCTTGCTACGGAGAAGGCTCTTGTTGATGTGGAAGCCAGCGAACTTACTTTTCGGGTGGGTGATGAAAAGGTTGTATTCCATGTGTGCATATCAATGCGGCAACCAAATAGCAATAAGTATTTTCTTTTGTGGACTTGGTGACCGATGTGATTATTGATGATACAAGTGCCACGATTAATATGGGTGATATGTTGGAGGCCGTCTTGCTCAACGTTGATGATGACGAGATGGATGGCTTCATGGAATGTGTGAACTCTTTGCAAGGAATGAGGTCGTACAACCATGCACCCCGGAAACTTTCCTTGGATCTTGACAATAGGAAAACTCCTCCTACAAAGCCTTCAATTGAAGCCTCCTACCTTGGAGTTGAAGCCATTGCCTCCACATATTCGGTATGAATTTCTTGGTCCCTTGTTTTACTTTACCGGTTATTCTTTCCTCTTGTTTGACTAACGGATAGGTTGACTCTACATTGGCGGAGCTCCACAAGAGGAAGAAGGTTATTGGGTGGACTTCGGCGGATATTCGGGGAATAAGGCCCGCATTTTTCATGCACAAGATTAACTTGGAAGAAGATCCCAAACAATCCATTGAACATCAAAGTAGACTCAATGAAGCTATGCAAGGCGTGGTCAAAAGGGAGATTATCAAGTTGTTGGATACCGGGGTCGTTTATACCATTTTCGATAGTTCGTGAACTTCTCTGGTGCAATGTGTCCCAAAGAAGGGGGCATGAAGGTGGTCACCAATAACAAAAATGAATTGATTCCCACAAGAACGGTGACCGGGTGGAGAGTGTGTATGGACTATCGCAAGCTATACAAAGTCACGAGGAATGATCATTTTCCACTTCCCTTCCTTGACCAAATGCTTGATAGGTTGGTTGTTCGTGCTTTCTATTGCTTTCTAGATAGATATTTGGGCCACAACAAAACCCTTATTGCTCTGGAGGATCAAGAGAAAACAACTTTTACATGTCCCTATGGTACTTTCACCTTCAAGCGGATGCCATTTGGTTTATGTAATACACCGGAAACTTTTCAAAGGTGTATGATGGCGATATTCACGTACATGGTAGAGGAATACCTTGAAATCTCCATGTATGACTTCTCGGTAGTCGGGGATTCCTTTGGTGATTGCTTGGCAAATTTGGATGAAGTATTGGCAAGGTGTGAAGAAACGAACTTGGTGCTAAATTGGGAGAAATGTCATTTCATGATCGAGGAAGGCATTTTCCTTGGCCACAAGATCTCAAGGAATGGCATAGAAGTCGACAAGGCAAAGATTGAGGTGATTTCTAAACTTCCACCTCCGACTTCGGTGAAAGGCATGCGAAGTTTCTTAGTTCACGCGGGGTTTTACTGGCGCTTCATCAAGGATTTTTCTAAAGTAGTGAACCCGTTGTGAAAGCTCTTAGAGAAAGATGCTAAGTTTCACTTCAATGATGATTGCATGAAAGCCTTTGAATTGCTAAAGTTCAAGTTGACAAGCACTCCCATTATCACTGCTCCTAATTGGAGTATCCTTTTTGAGCCCATGTGTGATGCTAGCGATGTAGCGGTTGGGGCTGTTTTGGAGCAACGCATCAACAAGATTTTTCATCCGGTCTACTATGCTAGTAAGACCATGAATAGTTCCCGAGTCAACTACACCGTTACAGAGAAAGATCTCATTGCCATTATGTTTGCAATTAAGAAGTTCCGCCCGTACTTGATGGGTGCAAAGGTTATTGTTCATACAGACCATGTGGCACTTTGCTATCAAAGCAAGAAAGATTCAAAAGATCAGTTGATTTGATGGGTGATATTGTTGCGAGAGTTTGATATTGAAATCCAAGATCGAAAAGGGAGTAAAAATCAAGTGGCGGAAAACTTGTCTCGTTTGGAGAGGGGAGGCCACATGATGGCCTTGAAATCAATGACTCCTTCCCCAATGAGAAACTCTTGGCTATCAATGAAGGAGGTTGCATGGTTCGCGGATCTAGCAAACCTCCTTATATGTGGAATCATCCCGGATGAGTTCTCTTCAAATCAAAGGAAGAAGCTCAAACGGGATTGTCAATATTATTATTGGGATGAGCCATACCTTTTCTGGATTTGCACGGATGGGTTAATTAGAAGATGTGTACCGCAAGAAGAGCAAAGTGATATTCTTGAGGCTTGCCATTCTTTGCCTTATGGTGGTTACCATGGCGGAGCAAGAACGGCGGCCAAAGTGCTAAGTTGTTGTTTTTATTGGCCCACTCGTTACAAAGATGCAAGTAATGTGGGGAAAAGATGTGATGAATGTCAACGGGCCGGTGGAATCTAAAAGAAGAATGAAATGCCTCTCACTACCATTTTGGAGATTGATATCTTTGATGTGTGGGGTATTGACTTTATGGATCTTTTTATGAATTCTTGTGGAAAAACCTACATCTTGGTCGCGGTTGATTATGTGCCTAAATGGGTTGAGACCATTTCTCTACCCAAAAATGAAGCGATAAGTGTGGTGGCATTCTTGAAGAAGAATATTTTCACAAGGTTTGGTACCCCGCGGTCTATTATAAGTGATGTGGGGTCGCATTTTTGCAACAAGTTTTTTGACACTTTGCTTAGCAAGTATGGTGTCACTCATAAAGTTAAAACTCCTCATCATCCACAAGCTAGTGGTCAAATGGAAGTCTCCAATCGGGAGATAAAGAGTATCTTGTCTAAAACAGTGAATGCTAACCGGACAAATTCGTCAAAGAAGCCTGATGATGCATTATGGACCTGTCGGACTGCTTTCAAAACTCCTATCGAAATGTCTCCATAACGATTGGTGTTCGGCAAAGCTTTTCATCTTTCGGCGGAACTTGAGCACAAAGTCACGTAGGCTCTAAGGAAGTTGAATCTTGATTGGGATGCAGCCGCTAATTTGAGGGTTGCGCATTTGAATGAATTGGATGAGTTCCGGTACATGCCTATGGAAGTTCATCCTTGTACAAAGAGAAGATGAAGTACCTTCATGAAAAATATATTCGGAACAAGGAGTTCAAGGTGAGAGATCTTGTGTTGTTATTCAACTCACGGTTGAGGATGTTTTCCGGAAAGCTAAAATCTAAATGGAGTGGTCCCTTTGAAATTGTGGGTGTTACACCTTTTGGTGCGTTGGACTTGAAGAACAAAAAAAATAAGGTATTCCAAGTCAATAGTCACTGGGTGAAGCACTATTTGGGAAAAGTTGGGTATGGCCACGTTGTGGCAGTGATTCATTTCAAATGATGGTAATCTGCATCGTGCCACGACGTTAAATCAGGCGCTTCTTGGGAGGCAACCCATATTTCTTTTTATTTTATTTTATTTTTTTGTAGATAGGTGTTATTTTTATACTAACTAGATTTGAAGTGTGTTGCAGGAATGAGTGTGTTTTACAGGAAGTGTGCTCAGAAATCTGGTTAAGTGCAGAACGAGCTGCGGACCGCAATTGTATTGTGCAGACCGCACAATTTTGGTTGTTAAAGCAAAAGGTACCATGCGGCCGCACAATTTCATTGCGGACCGCACAAGTTGAAGGTGGAAAATGTCAACTCTCTGAAGTTGTTCCGTCAGAGAAATGGCCGATTTGTGGCTGCAACACAAATTTTGCGGCCCGCAAGAAAACTTGCAGCCACACACCTAATTATGCGGACCGCAAAATGCCAGGGCTACTGGACCCTCAGGTAATATATTTCGGACCGTAATAACAATTTTGCGGTTGCACTCAAGTGCCCTTCCCTTTCCAGAACAAGTTCACTATAAATAGAAGAAGCTAGGGCATTTTTCCCTTTTTCCCTCTTTGAGCTCACAAAGTGCACAATTTGAAATTTCTTGTTAAATTAACTGCTCACAAGACTAAAATCTTTTGATCACACATCTCTTGCACTAATTCATATCTGGTGTCCATCATCATCTTGATTAACTTGTTTTAATTTTTAGATTTTTAGTGAAAGTTTGGACCGTTTGTTTGATTGAATCTTTTAGAACAACCATGTGGGGTAAATATGTTGGGTAGACCGGTAAATGCTCTAAGGGGAGTGGGTAAATTGATTTCCATGTCAAAATTATGCAAATATTTCAAGCCCTAGGTGTAAAACGATAATCTATTCGTAATTATTGGAATCTGCGGCCGCACAAGAAGTTAAAGTATAGGGAATTATAGTAAGGCATGGTTCCACAGCTACAATGAAAAATGTGTGGACCGGAGAAATCCCATTGCGGTCGCAGAACAAGAGTTGTCGTTTTGGTGACTCTCAAGTGCGGTTGCAAAGAAAATTGTGTGAATTGCAAAAAACTGGTTGCGGCAGCAAAACAGTCAACTCTCTGTTATCAGGGAGTTGGCACATTGGTGATGTCTGAATTGCGGACGCAATGATAAATGTGCGGACCGCAATCCATTTTCGCGGCCGCAATGGCAAATTGTGCGGTCCTCAATGCCCATTTTGCGACCGCAACGATAATTCTGTGGACCGTAATTTCCTACCCTGCAAGCATGTTTCTACTATGTTTTTCATTGTAATCTCTAGTGTGTACTTGCATTCATTCTGGTTCTGAACTTGAATTGCAACTAACAATCGCCTTTGTTTGGTATAGAACGTGATTCAATCTAGAGGACGAGGCGAAACTTCAAAAGGAAGGGGTGACCCTTCTCGGGGACGAGGGAAGAGACCCTTGCCTAGTTCCCAACAGCCTGACACTAGAATTAAGACAGCAGTCGGCAGAGGGAGAGGTGCAAACCTCTCGGAGACCAGTTCTATGTCCTGTCTAGGGACATCTCTGAGGAAAACTCAGCCTCGGTACATGAGCAGTCGGCTATCCAATCAAGGCCACCAGGGAGATATCAGCTCAGGGACGAGCCATCACTACCACATAGAACCTCCAAGGGTTCAGAGTGTGTCAGTCAGTTTTTTAAGCCCTCCACTACACCTGCCCCCAGGAACCAAAGACATCAGTTCAGGACATCCCAGATAATGGCCGAGGGGGAGATGTTATTGTTTCCGGCCTTGAGCGGTCGAAGAAGAAAGAGGTGTGGGAGGACAGGTTCGTCAGTTTGGCTACCTTCTGTAGCTTCCATGAGTGGTGGCCAATAAGATCGCTCACTCTTGAGTGACAATTCCAATTGAAAGATCTAGAAAAGTACAACCTTGTAGTCTTGAGGCAGTTCTGAGAGCGCAAGGGGTGGATGTGGTTCACCCAGAGCGTGGTGGATGCAAAGGAATACCTTGTCTGGGAGTTATACGCCAATGTGGCGCATATTAAGAAAGGGATAAAGGTAACTAAAGTGAGGAACCTCAAGGTGCGTTTTGACTAGCACACATTGAACACCTAATTGGGGTTTGATGATGTTGAGCCCACACAGTATTATGAGAAGTTTTCACTTGGGGATGCAACTCGCCCGTGGCTAATTGAGATTCTAGCAGCTCCTGGGCCATCACCACCACCATGAATTACAGAAGGGGTGTCTATTCATAGAACCACTCTGAGTTTCAAGGAAAGGGGTGGCAGACCTTTGTATGCAGCCGACTAGACCCGTGTCAGAATAAGACACACCTTCTGATCCCGCAGGCAGTTCTAGTCGACTCCATCATGGACGAATACCCTATCAATGTGGGTGTTGTAATGTCGGACAATATATATGTGGTTTCCAGGCAAGCTGACACCTCCGACCCGTATCCCAACACCATTATAGAGTATCTTACATATGCGAGGGTGGAGCCGAGAGATTTTGATACAAAGGTGCTGGTGAAGAAGCCCTTCTCATGGTACTCGTTTATGGATGCACACAACCCTAAGAGAAAGGGTCAGTCATCTACCACCATAGGATAGTCTGATGAGTCATCGGTAGTAGCTGCGGAGACAGTTGACATACCATCCACTTCAGTCGAGCCTTCAGCTAGTGGAGCAGCTATGCCTCCACCTCCAGCCTCAGCGCCTTCAGCAGCCCCTATTACAGGTTCCACCTCGGCTTTAAAGCCGATGCCGATGCCTACTGCTCCACTATATGTACTACGAGTCTCCCAGACATTTGCGAGCCTCAATAACTGGATGCAAATAACTACTGCAAAGCTGTCTGACATATCTAGTACTGTTGCAGCATAGTCTTCCATTCCGGCACCTCGGATCCCCCCAACAGTTAAAGAAACTCTGAAGAAGCTCTTGGAGAACCAAAACACAATCATGGTTACTTTGGTGAAGCATGGGTCGGTGATAGAAGAGCTGGGAAAGGAAGTGAAGAAGATGCAGAAGTCCCAGGCCTCCAAGAAGTCAGTGGACAAGCTTCGGAGACAGGTTACCAAGCTTGCGGCAGCCGGAGACATTTCCTTTGACATGCCGATTGACCCACACCATCCAGGCCCAGATCCTACAGCACATACAGCACCAGTTAGCCAGTCTGAGGAGTCAGACCTTACTACCGACACTGCCAGGGCAGTACGTCAGATGTTCACCAACCCAGTCACTCCTGGAGTTGAGGATGATGAGATCCAGTTGGATGAGACCGAGTTCGATGATGCTGTTGTGGACACAGAATGGCCAAGGAGCCATAGGGAGTTTTTTTCACTCTTAACCTTCCTTTACTCTTATTTTGTTAAGCATTAGGGACAATGCTTATTTTTATTCGAGGGGTGGATCTTATTTGATGATTCTGAGACAATTGATTTGTAATAACTGACAGTATTTTCTTCTTTTTCCTTATTCTGTATATATTCTCTCTTTTCTTCTCTCATTATATATTTTTTTTCTCTCATTATGTATATTCGTTATGCTTTCGATAGTTTTTGCTTTGTAGCTTCTTTACATTTGTTTTCTTATTAGTTAGTGTTTAACTGAGTAGCTTCTTCTTGATTTAGTAGCTTCTTTTTATGTTTTAGTAGATATTAAGCCTTTGGTTTTGTTAATGCCACGGTTCTTTCCAAAGGTAGTTTTTGCGTGAACCCGGTGACTCTTCCCAATGATGGATAGCGTGAAAACCTTCTTAAGGGACTGAGTCCGTTTTTGGTGTTTAGGTAATAATAGTAGTACTAATAAATAAAAAAATCTAATTAAGTCATGCTCGAAGAGTCAAATGTGCTTCACTTGGTACCAACACACTTAACTACGTGCTTCACTTGGCACCAACACACTTAACTACGTGCGTATGGTTAAAAACAAGGTTTTTTGAATGAAACAGCTCTAGTTAATGACTTTGTGACTCTTGTGTTGACTTAGGAAATAATTGAGTGGTTTAATCGAACCATAGTGATTTTCAATCTTGAATATGGTCATTGTGGGCACTCGACTCTATCCTCTTTAACAACCCAGTTGGGTAAGGGGTGAGATGTTTTGTTGCAAGACCAAGTACTCCGTGTGAATGGTCTAGAACTTGCCCCGAATGTGTTTCAAGGCGAAATCTTAAGTTTTGCTTGGCTTGAGAAGTGATTGTAGGCTTTCCTTGACCCACTTCAATTTTCCATTGCCTACCAATGTTGTTATCCCTAGTCAACCCATTTGAGGCTCGAGCTTTTCTCATTTGATAACCATGTTACAAGCCTTTACCCATTTTGTCGTGACCCTCTCTTGACACCCGAGCTTTACTTAACACTCTTGTGAAATAATTGGCTAAAAACGTAAGTTTGGAGGAGAGACGAGGAACTTGAAAGAGGTATCAATGCACAAAAAGAGAAAAGAAATTATGAGAAGGAAAGGCAAGAAAAGGAAAGAACAAAAAGAAAAATGCGAAAGAAAGTAAATAAGTGGAAGAGTTGAAGGGATTTAAAGAAAAGTAATGACACAAAGAATGGAGAAATCAAACAGAGAGAAAATGAATGTCATGATCAAGAAAGAGTGATGTTAAGTCTCTCTAGTTCCCCAAGGAAAAGAAAGTGCCTAAACAAATTGGCAAAGCATGAGCCGAGAAAAAAAATAGAGTGCTTAAGAAGAACCCACTCAACCGTAGTGTATCCAACCTTAATCCAAAAGCCTTCATTACATCCCAAAAAATCCCTACATGATTTCTGTCACACCTCCTTTTTCCACTACCCCGGATTAATGAAGGGTAATAAGGGAGTTTTTCCAATTAAAGTGACGTTATTCGTATTTGGGATTTATTTATGATTCAGAGTCGCCACCCGGATTTTTGACGATGCTCCGGGACACCGTTTTATTTTAAAATCCCAAACCGAGGAAATTTTGACTTTGTTTTAAATTGTCTGCGAACTAGAAATCCGGATAAGGAATTCTGTTAACCCGGGAGAAGGTGTTAGGCACTCCCGAATTCCGTGGTTCTAGCACGATCGTTTAACTATTAATATTTGGCCTAAATTATCTGATTGTTTACATATTTTAGCCTATTGTACATTTAGACTTTTTACTTTTAACCGCTTTTAATATTTATGGATTTATCTTGAAACAAGTCACAATGCCGTGCACTTGTTTGTTTTTGGATATATTGTAACCGCGCCACATGAAATGCACCCACGATTACAACATGTGATTTTTTATTATGGTTTTGAAGTTGTGGTCGGGGGCATGAGTTGCCACACCCGAGTGGGATTTGTATAGTCATGACGATTAAAAATGCATATTTAAGGCGATATTCAATTATTCGCTAAGTTTTGGAATCTTTATCGAAAAGTGATATTTTAGCTTACGGGATATGTCTATGAATCATTGTTCGATATTTTATGGATTTATCTTGGGACAAGTCACGATAGCGTGCACTTGTCATTTTGGTACATGTTGCGAACCGCGTCACATGAAATGCACCCGCGATTTGTGACATGTTTATTTTATTATTGTTTGAAATTTTGGTCGGGTCACATGAAATGCACACCCGAATAGGATTTACGTATCGTGATCATGCCGCGAGAATCTTTCCCATGGACACAATAATCCATAATTTTTTTTCTAATTATAACCCACTTATGAGCAAATAACACCATTTTAAAACGATGTATCATTCCAATCACGTATCCTTAAACTACTACAATTTATCTTTACAATTCTACTAACAAACAAGAGAGAAGAGTGCAAATCATAAACATTCAAATCATTTCTAAAAGCAGAATATGTAGAATGTTCAATGACTTTAAATGTAAAGATGTTCAACAGATTGACACGTATAAGGCTGTTCGTATCGACTCAGAATTAAACTGAGGATCAAATCCTAAAGCTCTTACAAAGTGAACCAGATTTAAATTCTTCGACATTTTAAAACACATGCTGGAATGTTGTCTAGAACTCCTAAACTTATCAAACCATTTTTCATGTATCTGTTCTCACGTTCCCATGGTTTGGCTAACTTGTGTACACCTTTTTTTCTTTTTTTTTGGTTTCAAAGTATTAACAGAAAACTCATCACAGCTTAAGATCATCTAGAAATCATGAAAGAGTCAATATTTCTTAATATTTAAAGTTCAAACAATTACAGAGCTTTCATGTGTACCTGTTAAATGGAGGAAAGAGCTGAATTACCAAATAAAGACTAGATAACAGTAAGTACGAAGCTCAGCAAAATCAGTAGCAGGGATAACAGAAGACAACTTATATAACCAGTTGAAAATGTACCATTCTATCTATTTACATATTTTAAGTCTAACTGGTCATTTACTAACCTTGACCCAACAACCATATTGCTCAAACAAGGAAACAAGAAGCTAGCTTAAAAATTCAATAACTAAAACTTGTTGATCTAAGATTTCTTCAAAGATGAAAATGAACAGATTTGTTATCTCCACAATCATTGAGCAATGAACCACAAATAATGTAGAACTTCATTTTTACATATTTCAATTGATTTTATCCCAAACTTAATAAACGAAACAACACCTTCCTATTACCACACATAGACTTCAAATTCACAAAGAAACCAAATGTGCATTTGACCCAACATGCTTCTTATACACTGACTTCCTCAAAAGTTATCTTCTTAGAAACTTTACAAGTGGAATTACTTTAACATGTATACTTGAGACCAAATGAAGCCAAATAGAGTCGCTAGTGATTCTAACTTCTAATCAATTCATACAGAACTAAATCAAACTGATTAACCCTCATGAAACCTTCCACCAACTTCTAAAAATTTAACGAGGAAGAGCTCCAAACAATCTTGACCGCAAGAATACTACTTCGGCGCCTAGGATGCAAAAGAACCGCTCACAAATACGGCAGATGCATATCTTTGAGAGTATGGAACTTTAAAAAATGCATTTCAAACATGAGACGGGGATACGAATTAGCGCAAGCATCGACTAGAAACTAGCCAAGGTAAATAAATTAAAGCATCAATTTCGCTAAGCTAAGTCGATCACCCCTAAATGAAGTTATAACCGAAACACTCCAGTTTCCAATCGCTCATGTTCAAACATATCAATCAACCAAACCGAATTTCTAGCAAACAAAACAGAGTGTCAAATATCTTTCTTAAGCACCAATCGAGACCATAATCGCAGTAACCAAAAGAATAAGGCATCACCCTATTCCAATCACAACAATACAAAAATAATATTGCAAATAACAGGAAAAAAAAAGAAGAGAAAAGATGAACCTGAGAATGCAAGTTTCCTTTTATATATGAATCTACGGGTGTTGAGTTTGATAACAAATCCAAGCCCAAAAAAACAATGGCGAAAATCCAACATGAACCGTGAACCTTAAGCGACAATTGGAATCGGACTCGCGATCGAACCCCGAACCTCAATCGATCTCCATTTTTTGACTATCAGAATCAAGAGAAGAAACTGATATTTTTTTTTGTATATATATTTTTTGAAAATCCGAATCCTATTAACTCAAGAACAGAAATATTATTTTTTTTGTGTATTTTCTTTTGTAGAATCCTAAATAGGCAGAAATCCGAAAGAAAAATCCAGAACGGAGCTGAAATTTTCTCTTTCTTTGTGGTGTGGGGTTGGAATTTTCAAAGAAGAAGAAGGAGTTTTCATCTGAAAGAGGATGAGAGTTATGGATGTTGTCGAGGTGTCTAGTGTACTGGTGGGTGAAGGTGTGGAGAAGAAGAAGAAAAGAGGAGGGGAGTGGGGGCTGGAACGGCGCTGCTTCAGGTTGGGGGATTCGGTCCTCTTTGTGTGTTCTTGCAGAATTTTTGTTGCATTTGAGCTCTCGTTTTGGACTAGTTTTCGTTGGGTTTCGCTGCTAGTTTTCGGTGATGCTTTGGGTAGTTATTTGAGCTGGGCTTTTGCTGGAATTTTATGGAGAAAGAAGAGAGTTGGCTGCTGGTGGAGTGTCAGGCGACGGAGGGGAGGAGGTCGGCGATGAAGAAGAAGAAGATAGGCTTGGAGGGGGTGTAACGGCGCCATTTTCGGGTCAGATGGGGGGTCCTCCTCGATTGTGTGTGTGTAGAAGAAGGCTCTTAGGTCTTTTTTTATATTAGGGGTCTTCTAGGTTAAGGAGTATGGGCTTAGGAATTGTGGGCTTGGTCCATGTCTTGTTAGGTTTTAAATTTAGGCTAAGAAGACTACAATGATATAATGTATTTATAAATATGTAAAAATTATTCTTAATTGACTTTAATAAATTATTATATTTAAAAATAAAACTAAGAATTAAAGTTGAAACTATATTTTTCTTTTTTGGTATTTTTCAAAGATTATATAAAAATAAAAATCATAGTAAAATAGTATGACTACAAAATGAAACTATCTTTTTATAATTTTAGTTTTTTATAATAAAATAAAGTAAAAACTAGTTAAAATAGCGATATTAGACCTAAAATAAATATTTAAATGTTATACTGTGTAAAATCACGGGGAGGGTCAAAAATTACATGTTTACAATTTCAAGCCGAGTGAGCTTACATTAGTGGCAATCTACATGAGGGGCAAGCCTATGGTACTTGAAGCCATACTTGCGACATTCTCTTGAGAGAGATGAGTGAACCTTTCACAAATATTTGGATTGAGTGGTAAAATTATTAAGTGAGATAGGCAAACGGAGAGTAGAGGGGGAGGAGTATGGGATCCATCATGGCCTACATGAAAGAGCTAACTTCATTGATGAATAAAGTCAACTCTTGATGCTCAAGTGTCACATTAGAGTTGTATGTGCATAGAAGTTTAACTTGTCGCCTTGTTGATAATACATAAGTAATGTGAGTATTGTTGGTCCCAATTGATGTGTGAAAGCTCACCTTTGATTGGTTGGAATAGCCCTTAACATGTGGAGGTGAAAACTATTTTATTTGCTTAAGGACAAGCAAAAGCTTAAGTTTGGGGGAGTTGATAAGTGGAGATTTTGACTACTTATTAGTGTCTTTTAGCTTTTTGTTTTAGTCTAAAAGCGTTTAATTGTGTTCCCAAAACTGATAAAATTTGCAAAATTACAGGAATGTTGGAAGTTGGAATCCCGAGATGAATCCGACTCAAAAAGGAGTAATCAAAACACAAGGCAACAAAAGGCACAAGAGCTTGCAAAGTGCAGACTGCATAATTCCATCCGCAGCCGCAAACAATGAAAAAAATCCCAACGGGTTTCCTAGTAAACTGCGGACCGCACAGGAATTGTGCAACCGCAAATGAAGAACTGAAGATGAACTTCAGAGGGTTTGCAAATTTCCAAAGTCCAAGTCCCTCAATATTCCGGACCGCACAAGAATTGTACGGCCACAGAAGTAAAGATGTGGACCGCAGAAGACCAGATTGCGGCCGCAGTGATAAATCTGCGGACCGCTAAAACATTGCCTCGCGGCCACAGTTGAGAATTGTGAGGCCGCAGAATCCCAACTCCTGCAAGATGAAGACTTCTGCGGACCGCACATGGAATTGTGCGGCCGCAGAACCTCCCGAAGGGCATTTTTGTCCAAAAATTTTAGCTTTGTACAAATAGACGAGTTTCACAAAATTAGGTCAAGTTTTGACATCAGCAAGCCTTGTAGCCATTTTTCTTTGCTTTTTTTAGTAGTTTTCTATATTTAGAGATATTTTAACATAGATTTTATCATTTTGACTTTACAATATGAGTTTAATTAGTATTTCTTCTTCTGTTTCTTCAATTTCAAGCATGAGTAGCTAGATTTTTACTAGGGTTGTGACACAACCCTAGTGTATAAATCTCATGGATATTTGATTTAATGCTTGTTTATGATTGGGTGTTTATTATTTAGCCTTGTTCATGATTTAATTTGTGGAATTAATAGTTTCAAACATCAGTTCATGCCTATTGATTTAGTCTCTATTTAAGAAAGAGAGATTTAGCCCAGGAACACTTGGCTAACAAGAAATTGGGTCAATCGAGAGATTGATTAACCCAATTAAAGGGTTCAACCTAGAGATAGTAATAACCCGACTTGAGCTTTTATCAACTGTTTTGTGCAATACCTATTTGGACTTGAGAAAGCCAAATTGGGCAAAACCACTCTCTGGTCGAGAGGTATTGAATGGGTAATTGAGAGTTGATAGCTATAATATAACTCGATTATCAAAACAATCATTAAGGTTTATATCCTATTAGGCAAACACCTAGGTGATGGTCATAGCCCTAGCCTTTTTACAAACTTGAGAAACAACAAAAATAATTATCTTAGTTTTATTTCTTAACTTTTCAATCTTGGTTTAAAAATAGAAATAGAAACAAAATCAATTTGTGGAAGTGAGATAGTTCAAACCAACGTACTATAATATATACTCCTAACTCCCATATAAACTCCCTGTGGATTCGATCCCTACTCTTTGTTGGGTTACTATTATTGAAATCGAGTTTCATATCCTTGTTTTGAGGTGTGAATTGGACGAGACCAGTCTTACCAAGAGATTTTGTGATGCTACAGTAGGGAGGGGTAGCCCACCTCGCCTGGGGGAGACATTGGGTGTTGTGTCCTCATCCGGTGCTTCAGAGCTCTCATGGATGACGTTCATGAGGTTGGTTGGGAGCTTACTCATTGTTTTCGTTCTTTCTTCTCTATTACCTGCCATATTAGATCTATGTATGCAGAGAGAAAAGGATCTTGTTCTTGTTTTTTTTTTTTAGTTAGTAACCAGTGTAAGTTGTAGATCTAGAAGAAACTAAAATATTTAACTCGATAATTCCCCAAAGACGACGCCAAATTATTTGACAAAAAGTATAACTTTCGGCTAAAACTATTATATTTATGTAATGGCGGGTTAAATCTAGTTAACGATAATATCTCTAGATGCGAATCTTGAAGACGTGTATGAGGTGGGATAGATTCAGTAAAGGGTTGGCAATAATATGCATAAAATATTCATAAAGTATGAGCGATAATGGAGGTGTACTAGCAATAAATGACATATAAGTAAATAGGAGGAATGGTTTACCCAATAAAGAATGGATTGGACGAATGTTCCTCCTGAAAATGATGAATGACAGATAAAAAGGCAGTTTTTGTATCTTTACAAGAGAGAGAGAGAATCGTTTTTGCAAAGTCTGCTCTTATCATAATGAATATCACATGCCTCTATTCCATATCTTTTTTCCTATTTATTTGGGACACACCCCCAATAAACCTCAATAGTACAAGTACCAAGAATATCCAACGGAATCTTCTCTTTAATATCCCGCCCTAATAAACTAGTCGTTACAACTCTTTTAGCAATGCACGATATCGACCATCTTTTGCTTCTCGCCCACGGGCTTTTCCATCTCCTGCTCGACCTCGGCTGACTCTTTTCTCGATGTTAGTCCCAATTACAGAGACAGATTTTGACCTATACACATACAAAAGATTTTGATTTTCAATTTGGATCACTACTGAAAAATGGGATCGATTTCTATAATTTTAGTTTGAATAAAATGGAGAAAATTGGACTTTTTCTTGTCTTGTGAGGTGGGGCATAAGAACAAAAAAATGAAAAAGGTGAAGAAGATGATGGGGATGGTTAATTTTTGAGAAAGAGGGAGAGATGAATAATTAGGTCTGATTTTTTTTATAAAAAAAAAAATCTTGGGAAAGAAAAGGAGAAAACTGACATATTAGGGAAGTGGCTATAAACTTGCGTAAAATTATCGTATGGCTAATAAGTATAATAAAATAAGATTAGGTTTATTATAAATTTATAGTTAATATGGGCTCCTAATTGATATAATTTCAAAATACAACTCCGGGGAGAGTCAAACACATTAAAACTTGATGATTAATGGGTGAAAATCATTTACAATCCCTAACTTTGCTTTAAAAATCAAAATCCCCCTCAACTTTGAACAATAGTCATTTTCCTTCTTTTATCCCATTTTGCCCTTGAATTTTCCATTCCCTCCTCTTTATAATACTTTTTATTCTATGATATTTTTTTTATGGTTTTATCTTTAATTTAAATTATGTTATACCTTTTAATAAATGAACTTTAAAATAGAAATTAGTTCATTAATAGTAATCAAAATCTAAAAATATATATATCTACAATAGAGAATAAGAGAGAGTGTTCAAATAGAACAAAAGTAAACTTTTTAGTTGTATATAGAATTTTGAATCTCATTGACATAAGAAGATGATATTAAAGTGATATAGAGATTCAAAAGTTATCTTAGGTCACAAGTTCTAATCCTAAATATGATTTTTTAGGAGTTTTTTCAATCCTCTTATATGTTTTCTGGCTCCACCACTAAGAAGTAAATTTATAGCATTTATAAAAGGATTATTCTACTCATAATTTTAATGAATTTAAATTACAATTTATAATAGGTATAACATAATTTAAATTATAGCTAAAACCATAAAAAAATATCATATAATAAAAACATAGAGGAGGAGATTGAAAAATCAAGGGCAAAAAAGGTATTGTGTAGGATAAAAGGGGGAGAATGACTATTGTTCAAAATTGAGAGAGGAGTTTGATTTTTAACGCAAAGCTTGGGACTCTTGTGCAATAAAATTCACAGTTAAGCATGAATATTCTGACATTAAAGACACGAATCCCAGAGTAATGCAAAGATATTGAAGAACCCAAAAGGGACCGACACAATGTTTAATGATTTAATAGGTGATAAAGTTGCAAAACCTATACACTTTATGCTATGATGACTTGCACAGACCAGACCATAAACAGAAAAGAACTCCTTACTTTCTGTGCTTGAACTTAAGAAAAAAAACAATCAACTTCTTTCTTTACTTTTTCTCAATGGTACAACCATATGGATTTCATATACAGAGAAACCTATTAATTTGGAGGACGAAAAGCTCTAATCACTATTTACTGCTTGCATTTGTTGTTTGAACTTCAATTTCCAGATTTCTTCTTGCTCCATACCTCAGAAGTATAATTCATAGCACACTCAAAGACTGGCATTATGTTGTCTGCCAAACCTCACGAAGAAGATCATACCTCGTATTTGATCCAACTGAACCTGTTTCTTCCTTTTGTTTAGCTTTTCCATTTCGATTTTGTGCAGAAGCAGGTGATGATGGCATTTTATCAATAATGCATGCTAGAGGAGAATCTATTTCCTCCAGTTCCTCATCACTTGTGTATCCCTTCCTTTGTATAGCAGAAGCACTCCGAGACAAGTGAGACTTCCCATCAACTTCTGCAACTTTTTCTGCAACTTCAGCAGCAACAGGAGGTTTATATACAACTGAGGCAGCAGGGTAAGGGAAACTGCTGGAAGAGTCTCCTCCTGATAATCGACGTGCTATGATGCACTGCAAACATTGTGAGATAAAATTCATCAACAGAAACCTCTTTGCAAATGTAGTTTGATATCCTAGAAAAAAGTCAGTTGTACTGGCCAGTTTGGTCAGTTAATCACATTGTTTCCATTTTCGTCATTATTTTTATCATGGGAGTCTTTGTTTCAAAGTTGTAGGTAAGGTAACACTTATAAATAGCCTTAAAATACAAAACTTGAACTAGCTAAGAGTAGCCAAACCTCGGCATTGAGAGCTTCTAATACAGCGCCAGGGACAGGATCAGGACAAAACTCATCTGGAGAGAAGTTACAGAGTATTCGCTTAACAAGTGGAAGACTGATAGATGGACAAACCTGCAGCAACATTTAAAATTTTCACTAAGACTAACGAACTATTAAGTATTGAACTCTACACATATTTGGCAACACCAAAAGTTGTACCTCCATTCTGATTGTGCGGTCCATGAGCATGTCTTTTGGAAGCATGAGAAGATCGCTTAAGGCATTGAGAAGATGGAAATGCTCTGGTTGATTTCCACCTTTCCTCTGATCATCCCTGAAGCTGCCTTCATCATTTTGCCTGGAATCTTCAGCATCTATGCCAAACAAATCATTAAGACATCTTGACCAATTACCAACCTGCAAAAAAGATATACCATCAATATCAAGAGCATGGCCAATGAACAAAAGATCATAAAGGTTCCCATTGCACATAGCTCATTGTTGACAATATGGCAGCGAAACAGTGCAAGTGGCAAAGGCAGGAAAAAAATTTCCAAATTTTTCCGAAACAAGTTAATAGTGAATAGTACTTACTGAGTTTTTCAGTTGTGCACCCGAACCAAAACTCAAATCTCCTGCTGGAATAGGCAACACCTTTGAGTCAACTATTGGATCAGATATGGGATCAGTTGGGATCTCGTGAGCTGACTCGCGAAGAATTGCATTGAACATAGCCACATCCAGTCTGGCAACACATTGTTCAATGACCTGAAAAGGTACATATATACAGAGGCGTAAAGCTTTTAGACTAACAAGTGAAGCTGAAACCAATTATCGCTAGTAAAATACAGCTAAAATGGAAGTGTAGAAGTACTATGAGCTTTTCCTTGATCACCTGCATTCAAAAACTAGGGGAGACAGAAGGGTAGAAAAGATACGGAAAATGCAAAGTAAAAACACCGGAGATTACTTACCCTTCTAGCCAAAACAGGCAAGCAACCACATTCATGGCTTCCTGCACGTACAGGACATAATCTCTTCAAAGCCTCCTGGAAAGCATTCTTCCATAGGTTAATGGAAAAGTTCCCTTGCTGCTGGTCACCCAAGGCAGGTCCTAATAATCGTCCAACAGATTTGCTGGCCTCTGGATCATCAGTGGGAGATTGCATATTGGGAGTCAAGGTCTGTAGCCAAAGCGATCAATCACACATTAAAGCTGTTTGCTTACTATTAAATAACATACAAAAGAGTAATAGGCTTAAGTTTCAAAGTAATATAAGTTTTAGATATCAATTACTTAAAAACCTTTTTAGTGATCACATGTTTGGCTAAATCCTATAGTTACCATGTAGAACAGAACATAAAAGGTTTACTTATTTGACACACCAGAATATGATTTTCACTTAATTAGTGTTGTCTACATGTCAATTCTAATTGGTAACATTAGTACAACAGGCAGCTAGGTACATTTGATTACCTGCCACCATATTGATTCAACGATCCGCGAGAAAATCCAGGATTCTACTCTCTCTAAGGCAGCTGTAAAAGTTCTTGTTTCTTGCCAATCATCAAAAAACTGCAAAAGATCATGCTTGCTAGAACGTTTGTTTCCTGGATGAGTTTTCCATTTAAAAGAGGAAACCTTTGACTCAGTTTTCTTTCCTCCACCATTTGACTCAGTAATCTTTACCAATGAGCTTGGGCTACAGGAACTTCCAAATGCTTGAGAAATGATTACCCTCAGAACAACAGCATTTGACAGCCAAAATGTTAACCTTAATGAGAAGGGAAGAAAAATGTTAGGCTAATCCAAAATACAGAAGTTCCACATGATCCAATAATTGAAAGTATAACACACCTTGCCACATCGTTACCACATGACTTGGCGACCAAAACAAGGCCGGAAACTGTATTTTTAGCAACTGTAGCTCTTTTGTCTTGAGACCAGTATTTACATGCATGAAGGTAGAGTCTAGAAAGGCGTCTGGCAGGTGTGTGCAGCTTATGTGCAGAACTTCCATGCTCAGATACCACAGAGTAAAGAGCAATTTCAAGGGCAGCAACTTCTCTCAACTCCTCCTCAAGTTTCTCAAGCCTTGATTCCATTTGGCTAATCTTTTGCTCTAAAGCTGCTTTATCTTCTTGTTCGCAGTTCTCCTCAGTGTTGACTGTTTCATCATCACTTCCAACACTTTGAGCACTAATTGAAGTCTCATCCAAAATATCTACTGGATCAACCTCTTTAACCAATTTTTCATCACCTTCTTCTGAGGAATCTGATAGGGATTTCGGATGAACTTTCATATTTTTAGAGTTGTCATTGACACACTTGGATGTCACTTTAGATGGATCCTTTTTAGGTGTTTTCACTTTGTTTGTTGTACTCTTTGTTGCCTTAATCTGTGAATTATTTGCTTTCTGATCAGATTTTGCTCGTTGTGCCGGGGAAGAATTATTTGTTACACTTTTGGCAAGCTTTTTGGAGACCTTAACAGTCGAAGCTCTTTCTACATTCTCATCTTCAGGTATTTGTGGATCTCCTTGAGATGAAACTGAATCATTTATTGTATCAATATCTGATTCCTCTTCCATCCCCTCTTTGGGTTCACTCTCCATATCACTAGAATGATCATTGATTTTATCCTTGACCTGTTTGTCAACCATTTTACGTGTTTTTGATTGCTGAGTTGCTTCCTCAGACCTGTAGACATCATCCACATAATCTATAACCACATTTTCATAAACTTCAGGGGGCTCTGTGCCCATGTTTGGATCACTTACTAAAATACTGGACTCTGGTCTAGGAGGTGAAGCTTTATGATCAGTCTCTTTTGCTTTTAATGTTTTGCCAGTACTCTTTTCCTGTTTGTAGTCTCTTTTCTCTGTCTTTACAGCACGCTTTGCCTGATTAGTGTTTGAACCTCGCTTCCGTTCAGTTTCCCTCATGCTCAATACACTTCACCTGTTAATCTTCAGCAAAGAAGCCATAATAAGCAAGAAAATAGATAATCAAGCATCACTAAAAGTACATTGTGAATCGATAACGAGTGAGCTTTATCATGACCAGACTATAACTATGCTAGATATTACAGCTTCTAATTTAAGATTTTCCAGGCCTAACCACTAGCTAAACAGCGTTCACTGTCAAAAAAATTTGGAAAAATTGACCTTTGCTGGTTAGAATCAAAACATGATTCTTAATAATTTCATAATAAGCAGGCACTATTAGAAAAGCAGCATCTAGAAATACCAAATATGTCATTACTATGATACTTCTACATGATCATACCTACAAATATAAAGTTTAAGCTGTTGAAGGAAGGGTTGCAAATGATTAAGGCCATTATTGTATTCATTGTCTAACATACCAGCCATTTCAGATCAACTCCCTTATGAAGATGAATTATTTTGACACTTTAAATTTAGAGCTAGTTAAGAGCAGGTCTGTAAGATGGAAAGACAACTTGTATTTTCTAGTTAACTAGATAAAAATAACAGGGGTCAAGTAAAATGTAATAACTACTTTACATCACATGTTACAAAGGATTAGGGCAGAAGGAGAATCAACCATCTCTTAAGTAGTATTGTGATTTTTTTTGTTCATAAGCCAAACAATACAGTATTAATGAAGTAAATATGCACAATTTCAAATATAACAAAGTTATAACTTCACACAGTCTTACACTGAGTTTTCACTGTTCTTGAAAAAACATAATCAAGTTTACATTCAAATACTGTCCAGAAGAAGCAAATTGAAAGGAAAAGGATTGGTCAACGAAATAAGTCAAGAGCTTAGTCTCTAGTTAAAGCCAGAGAAAAGTTTTAGTAAATGAAATCTCCTAATCTTTCTCGCCTCTCTCCATCAACGCCTTTCTGGAAACTAAAACTCAACCAAGATGATTTGAAAAGTTCATTCAAGCCTTGAGAACCAGTAATTTTAGGATCTTCAGAAACAAAAAGATCCCAAAACTTATCAATATTTCCCAGCAACAAAGTGATGAAAAAAAAAGTCTCACTCAGGAAAAGGAAAATTAACCACTGGGAAAGAATCTGATAAGGTAGCCAACACTAGTTATGAAAAAATACACGTCATTGAAATTTCAGAAAACCTTTTTTTTTCTCCATAGCAAGCAGAACATCAGAAAAATGAACCGGGACAAAAACAGTAGATAAAATTCACACAAAATTGTAGACACTTTGAAGCAATAGGATTAATTAAACGGAAAAAAGAAAAGGCAAAAAGCATTAATGAAGAGGCAGTTAAAATGTGTCGGAAAGGTGAAATAATCTAACTCACTTTGAAGCAGACAACATTTTGCAGAAGCATTTAAGTGTCAAAGCTAACTCAAATTTATGAACATTCAATGAACAAATGGAGGAAAAGAACAAAATCAACACAGCAAAAATAACATAGAAAAAAAATACTGTTGTAGCAATCTCAGTAAAAAGAGCCTGTTATTACGGGGGAGATGACGGTTACAGGAACGTGGAAAAGTAACTGCCAAAAGGATACACGCACCCGCGATCTTCAAAATATTTAAACTACCATTACGAAAAACATACAAATTTCCAGAACTAAATATATAGAATAATCAAACCGTCATTTCCTCATTTTCCTTTTTAATCTATAAGAATAAGAAAATAACATATTTTTTATAATCACACAATTTAACTTTAAGACTCGATTTGTAATCACAAAATTTAACTAAGATTTTAATCACAAAATCTCAAATTTATCATTTTTGTTTTTAAATTCTGTGCCCAATCAACAATGCACATAAAATGAGACAGAAGAAGTAATATTAATAACTAAAAATAAAATATAATATACCGAAAACGAAAAATCAAGGCAAAAAGGACAAGATCTAAGCAAACAGAGAAGAGAAAAACTTGAAACAGCGGAATGGATCTACAATGTTTTTCGCAGTGGATAAAAAAACAATGTGCTTCGTTTCGTCAAATTCTTCCATACATCCAAAATTCAGTAAAAGACAAGGAGAAGAGTATAATAACAAGGCCTCATATATTTATAAGTACATTCACGCATTTATTGAAACTGCAACTTGCTGTATCACTACGTCACTATTTGAAGACCGCATTCTTCAGCAACAAAACAGCGTGAAATGAAGAAAAACTGAAAATTACTAGAAAATTGCATTTTTCAGCCGTAAAACAGCGACAAATTTACTAAAAACAGGGAAAATTCACTAGAAAACAAAATATCTCAACTAGAAAATCTGCTTAAAGAGGAAAAATTACAATAAAACCGCATTCATCAGCAGCAAAACAGAGTCAAATCTACAACACAGACAAAATCGCGAGAAATTCTTCTAAAAATGAGAAATATATTAGAAAAGCTGCATTCTTCAGCTGTAAGCTGAATTCTTATTTATTAAACTGCATTCTTCAGCAGCAAAACAGCAAAATTATCAACTGATTTATTATAAACTAATATAAAACCGCATTTCTTAAGCTGTAAAACTGCGAATAGCCAACTGAAAAAAGAGAATTGACTTACCGAAGGTTTATTTAATGAATTGCGAGATAGATTCAAGGAGGAAAAGAAGATGAGATGCTTCAAAATGCAGCAGCTTCCACGTTCACTTTCTCTCTCTATATATATAGGTGTATGAAGAATTCCGTTCTGACTTCTGAGAGACTGAAAGTGTGTTTGCGAAAATGTGAAGAGAAGTGGGAATAATGTGAAGAAGTATGGAGCATTTTTAAAAAGGATTGTTTTTATTTAATTATTAATTAATTATTAGGTTGATTAATTAAGATTACGGGAACAACTTGAGGATGTGACCGGTGAAGGGGGTGTCGGTGGAGGGAAAGTGACCGGTGGTTTCCGGTTACGTTACGCGTCATCATGACTCCCTTGTAAATTGTGCTCCATTATTAAGTTCAACATTACTCTAACTGGATAATGTAGCCATTATAGTACATAAATTACCATATAGTGATTCATATTCCATCTGTTTTATTTTTATGTGAATATGTTATTATTTAGGGAGTTAAATAAAAAGAAATTGATCGTATTCTTTTACAAATAATTTTAAGTTTTTTAAATTAGTTATTATGATTATTTTTAAATATATAAATTTTATTTTTAAAAAATTAACAATTTTATATTCAAATTTACGCCGAAAACTAATCAGTTTGACCCATATGTGCCGAATAAGTTCGGATAAATTAAAATGAATGGATAGTTTTTAGTAGCTTTCCAAAATTTTATTTTATATATTAAAAATTAAGTTGAGAACTACAATTTAAACCTTTGCAGGATTCTGTTTCTTTCTCAGCACATGCGCCACCGGGGGAAAAAGAGCTCGGAATCCGTCACAGAAAGCAATTTTGGCACGAGAAACCATCACTTTGGATGTGTATCATCAAAGGAAGAAGGATGATAAGATAAAAGGAAGTGAAAGTCCATGAAAGTAGCTCGAGGAGGAAGGAGTTAATGGAATAGTACCATGCATGGATGATTTGATTGAGCAAGGGGAAATTGAAGAGCGAGGAAGTGAAATTCCACAAATTGTAAGTCAATAAGGGTCGCAGGATAGAGAATTGGGTGAAGGTTCATCATCGTCACCACATCAATAGCAGGAGGTGGTGAATTCCGGAGCTGGTAGCGGGAAAATGTCATGGGCTGATGAAATACAAGCTTCACCGGAGCTGAATGCAAAGGGATCCATCTAGGACAATTTTGATATAACTAAGGTAACAAATGTTGGTTTTAAGCTAGAATTTGTAGAGCGTGAAATACATGATGAGGCACCTGTTTGTGAAATTGAGGTAGAGGACATAAGCTCAGAGATAGAATTCTGGAAATCAGCAATAGTGTGTTATGTGTTGGGAGCTCACCCGCCATTTTCAGTGCTTAATGGATATGTGCGTAGACTATGGGGTAAACATGGTATACATAAGGTATCAATGTTAAAGAATGGGATTGTGCTATTGCGATTTGATTCATAGGTGGGGAAGAATAAAGTGTTACAAGGGGGTATATATTATTTTGACAACAAACCAGTCATTGTAAAAGCATGACATGCGGACATGGAATTCACCAAAGAAGAGCTATATACAGTTCTCATTTGGGTGAAATTACCTAGGTTGGACTTCAAGTATTGGATCCCTAAAGGCCTAAGCAAAATTGAGAGTTTAATAGGAAGACCATTTATGGTTGACAGCCACACAGAAAAGAAGGTGGGGTTAAGCTTTGCTCGACTTCTGGTAGAGGTATATATGGATACCAAATTGCTTGACATACTGTTCTTTAAGAATGAGAAAGGGATGTTGATGGAAATAAAGTGCAATATGATTGGAAGCCAACATTGTGTAAAGTGTGTAGAAAATATGGTCATGATGACCAAGTATGTAGAGAAAGGAAGCAACAACAACCAAATGATACTAAACACACAAAAGGGACTAGTGGAAAACAGGATGAATTAGAAGCAGAACAAGTGATTCAAGTTAATGACAAGGAGGTAGAATCAGAGGATAGGCAAAGGAAAGGAAAAAGGAATGTAACAGGACAACAAGTTACTCAGCCTAGACAGGACAGTGCAGGGTGGGTGACTCCTATAAATGCTGCGAGAACTACAGGAAGACAAGTACAACAGGGGAAGGAAGTTGGAGATAAAAGCTATCAAAATAATTTTAAAGTGTTGGAGATGCATGAGAATGCAATCACTGAGAGAAGTGCAAGTAAAGTTGGTCGAAATATGGGAGGGAAAGAACTTCCTCCCAGGAAAAGTGGATAACATACTATGCTGGAATATTAGGGGTCTTAATGCCCCTTACAAACAAAAGGAGGTGAAACTCCTTTGTAATAAATAAGAGGTAGGTTTGATAGGTATGTTAGAAACAAAAATAAAGAATGAGAAAATGGACCAGGTGGCTAGAAAGCTATTTGGTGGGTGGGGGAGTATAAATAACTTGAGGGAGCACTATAATGGAAGGATTTGGTTGTCATGGAGACAACAGTGTTTGAAAGTAAATATTAGATTTATGAATGCACAAGCAATTACATGTGAAGTAACCCAAAACAGCCTGCAAGTCACATTTATGATGATTGTGGTATATGCATTCAATACAAAGGAAGAAAGAAGAAGTTTGTGGAGTTATTTAGATACAAAGAGCAGAAATATGGGGAGATCATGGGTTGTTATGGGAGACTTTAACTTTATTTTTTCACATTGTAGATAGAGTGGGAGGAAATCCTATAAAAATTACTAAAATAGCAGAGTTCTATCAGTGTATAGAACAATGTGATTTAATTGAATTGCCAACAAGTGGAAGCAGATAAACATGGTGACAATAGGATCTTATCCAAGATTGACTGGGTGTTTATCAATAATGAGTGGCTTAATTCAATGCCATTATTCATGGCACAGTATCTGGAAGAGGGGATCAGTTAACATTGTCCACATAAGTTATCAAGTACAAGTACACCAAAGAGGGCAAAACCTGCTTTCAAATATTACAATGTATGGGCCACTCATCCCAACTTTCTTGACGTAGTTAAGGAGGGACGGGAACAGGAAGTAATAGGATGTAGTATGTTCAGAGTGGTTAATAAATTAAAGATGCTAAAGCAAAAGTTAAAGGTGTTAAATAGAAGGTATTTTAGCAATATTGTTGAAACAGATGATGCAGATAGATTGGCTCTGGCTAAAGCCCAAGCAGAACTTCATAGAAATCCATTGGATGTTGAGTTGCAGGCAGAAGAATTGCAGCAATTTAAAAAGTTCAAAAGATCTTCTTTCATGACTGAAGTGTTCCTTCAACAGAGGAGTAAAGTTACATGGATCAAATTGGGAGATGATAACAATAGATACTTCTTTTTAGTGATTAAGCACATGAGACTACAAGAAGCTATAATTCAGTTAGTTGAAAATTTTGGAAGATTGAAATTTGATCAAGATGAGATAGCAGAGATATTTGTTAAAATACTATCAAGAGTTGCTAGGAACAAAGGGCAGGTCCAGGTCAGCTATTATTCAGAGTTTCATGAAGAATGGAAGAACATTATCAATCACTCAACAGTTGCAGTTGGTAAGACCATATACAGCTGCAGAAGTAAAAGCTGCTATGTTTAGTATAAATAAAACAAAGAGTCCTGGTCTAGATGGCTATGGGAGTGGGATTTATAAAGCTTCATGGTCAGTTATTAGTGAGGAGGTGACCAATGCAGTACTGGAGTTCCTTGAAAATGTGAAGCTACTTACTCAGATAAATTCAACTATCATTACTCGTATACCAAAAGTGGAGAATCCATTACAGGCTATCCAATTCAGGCCTATCTCTTGTCGCAATGTACTCTACAAGTGCATTTTTAAGATAATATGTAAGAGATTAAGGAAAGTCATTCCACTGATTGCAGCAGATAACCAAGCAGCATTCATTGAAGGAAGATCTTTGATTCATAATGCACTCATATGCCATGACATATTGAGGCATTACAACAAGAAGACTACACCAAGGTGCTTGATGAATATTGACCTAAAGAAGACTTATGATATGGTTAGATGGAAATTTCTGGAGGGGGTTCTTAAAGGCTATGGATTTCCTATGCCTTTTATTCAGTTGATCATGATGTGTGTTACAACAATCACATTTACAGTAAAAGTGAATGGGGGTGGATTTGGATATTTTGAGGGAAAGAAAGGGCTTAGACAGGGAGATCCCATGTCTCCGTTATTGTTTGTTCTAGTCATGGAGTATCTGACTAGAGGGTTGAATAAAATGAGTGAATGCACAGATTTCCAGTTTCATCATATGTGCAAAAGTACCAAGCTTACTCACTTAATCTTTGCAGATGACTTGATGTTGTTTTGCAAAGGTAATGTTCAGTCAATTCATAGAATGATGGAAGTAGTGAATCACTTTAGTGAAGTCTCAGGATTGGTGGCTAATATGGAAAAATCAAATATTTTCGTAGCAGGAATGGATGAGGACCTAAAGCAGACAATACTAAATAACACAAGTTTCTCAATGGGTACTTTACCTATGAGGTATCTGGGGTTACCATTAACATCAAAGAAGTTGTGATGACCTATAGGTCATCTCATGATTTGAAACCTAATCCAGTGAACCGAAGCCTTAAAAATTATGTTTTTGCCTTCCTCGATTTGTGTGTGCAGTCCGGGTTTCGAAAAGCTTTTATGTTGGCAACTGAGAAAAATTAAGAATTTTTGCCAAAAAACTTCATTGAGTTGACTTCGGTCAACATTTTTATTAAACGAACCCAGATTGGTATTTTGACAGTCCCGGTGGGTCCATACCGATATTTGGGACTTAACGTATGCTCGGAATCAAATTCGAAAGTCCCTAGCCTAAGATATCGGACTTTGTCGAAATTTAAAAGTTGAAAGCTTAATGAATTTGAAATGTTTGGCCAATGTTTGACTTTTTGGATAACGGGTCTGTATTTTAGTTTCAGAACCCGGTATATGTCCAATACTATATTTATGACTTGTCTGTGAAATTTTATGAAAAATGGAGTTGGTTTGACGTGATTCGGACGTCCGGTTGAGAAAATAGAAGTTTCAAAGTTTTCTTGAAAATTTTATTCGATTTGGTGTTCGGTTCGTAGTTTTAGGTGTTATTTTGGTGTTTTGATCGAGCGAGCAATTTCGTATGATGTGTAGGACTTGTGTGCATGGTTGGGAGCTCTAAGGGCTCGGGTGCGTTTCGAATAGGCTACTGAGTGAATTAGATTTAGAATATTTGCTGGTGTCTGCATTTTCTGGGAACTGACCTCTCATCTCGCATTTGCAAGATCAGAGTTCGCATTTGCGAACATCCCCATCTTCTGTCAAGTTCGCATTTGCGAGCCATATATTCGCATTTGCAAAGTATGCCTAAGTCAGCCTAGGTTTGCATTTGCGACAATAAGGTCGCATTTGCGAAAGACCAGTGTCCGCATTTGCGAACATAGTTTCGCATTTGCGATGGGAGCTGGGGAGGGGGATTCTTCGAATTTGCGAAGACATGGGTCATATTTGTGATCCTCAGATTTCGCATTTGCGAAGGCAGCAGAAATGTGTGAGTTTTGCATTTGAGATGATTTTCTCGCATTTGTGGGCTTCGCATTTGCGAAGTCCAGGTCGCAAATGCGACATGTGCAGCTGAAGAAATAGGACTTAGACGGGATTTTTTGTTCATTTCTCAAATTTCAAAACCTAAAACCTTAGTAAAACCTTAGAGGCAATTTTTCCAAGAGTTCTTCCCCAAATCGTTGGTAAGTGATTCTAACCTATTTCCATTCAATCTTTCACTACTTTTCCTAATATTTCAACTTAAAATCTAAGGTTTTCCATGGTGGAATTGGGGGTTTTGGGTAGAAACTAGGGATTTGGTAAATTGGGAATTTACACCTCAAATTGAGGTCGGATTCCAAAATAAATTACATAACCGGACTCGGGGGTGAATGGATAATCGGGTTTTGGTCCGAATTTCGGGTTTGGACCTAGCAGGCCTGGGTATTGACTTTTTTTTTACTTTTTTAAAAATGGCCTAAATTGAATTCTTGCAATCGTGGGTAGTTCTTAAGGCTTAATTCGAATTGTTTGGTTGGTAATTTGCTAGATTCTATTGGTCCGGAGCCTTGTTTGAGAGGCAAGGTTGTGGTTGAGCAGTGAGTGACCTTTGGAGCGAGGTAACTGTTGTGTCTAACCTTGACTTGAGGGAATTAGGAAACCCTGGACCTATTTTCTATATGAAATTCATGTGAGCGGCGTATATGTGAGGTGACGAGTACTTATGCGCCACCAATTTATCTGTTTTTGCTTGTTTCTTTTCTGTTCTTCTCATATTGTCTCTTTTCCTGTCTTAATTGTTACATGCTATACTTGTATTCCCATGCCTAATTTCTACTTGTTAGACATCGTTTCCCCTCTGTTAATGGTATTAGTTATTCCGTAACTTCATTATCTCATATTATTTGCTTCAGCTATTTTATCGGTACTTTTTGTGGTATATTCTGAATTGGTATCGCTGAGTAGTATTACTTATGTGAATTTTCATGGTGTACAAGCTTCCTATTTCTTTCGATTTGAAGATTAAGTATAGTGAAGGATTCTGTGACTTAAATTGTGAAATTTCTGTACATAGTGAGTAATTAATATTGATATGGTGGGATCGGGTAGCACGCTACAACAGGTGGAATAAGTGTGATATATTAAGGATGAATATGGGTGAATTGATATTGTACGGTGGGAACGGGTTGCACGCTGCAACAAGTGTAATAATGGTGGATTGTTTGATGGAATAAGGGTGAACTATGATTGTGTTATTGTGATATGGTGGGATCGGGTTGCACGCTGCAACAAGTGTAATAATGGTGGATTGTTTGATGGAATAAGGGTGAACTATGATTGTGTTATTGTGATATGGTGGGATCGGGTTGCACGCTGCAACAAGTGTAATAATGGTGGATTGTTTGATGGAATAAGGGTGAACTATGATTGTGTTATTGTGATATGGTGGGATCGGGTTGCACGCTGCAATACTTTTATTTATATTCTATTTTTTATGCTTTTATGAGTAAATAAGGGAGGAATATGATATGTACGGTGGTATCGGGTTGCGCGCCGCAACAACCTATGTGTTTATGTTTTCCCTGAACTAGGTTAGCTTTATGGTATTCTTATTTGCACTTAAGGATTGGTAGTATCTGAACTGTTGATTTACTTTTGAAAACTGTAGTTATTTCTTGCAAGTTAATGATTTATTCTATTCTGTCTTCCTTTTCTGCTTTTATCATATATATTGTGTATAGGTTGTAGTGTGAGTGACCCGTCGTAGCCTCGTCACTCCTTCCTCGAGGCTATACTCGACACTTACCAGTACATGGGGTCGGTTGTACTGATACTTCACTCTGCACTTCCTGTGCAGATTTTGATGCAGGTCCGAGCTGATCGTGAGGTTGGCTGCAAGATCTATCTGATAGGAGACCCAAGGTAGACATGTCGGCGTTCGCAGGCCCTAGCGTCCCCTTCTATACATTTCACTTTACCGTTTCTTTCATTTCGAAAATAGTTGTATTTCTATCAGACATTTACTTGTAGAAAAATCTTAGAAGTTCGTGAACTGTGACTCCAGTTCTAAGTAGTAGTATATATATTGAAGCTGTTATATATAACTCCGCACTCATTTTAACTCGTTATAGCTTCTTTGTTGTTAATTGCGGAAATGTAAAACAATTGGCTTAACGATTCTCTAACTTTGGCTTGCCTAGCAAGTGAAATATTAGGCGCCATCACGGTCCCGACGGTGAAAATTCCGGATCGTGAGAAAAGTAGAGCAAAGTTGAATGCCATCAATTGGTGGAGAAGATTACAAATAGAATTAAGTCAGGGTATGCAAAATAGTTATCCTATGCTGGTAGACTGCAAGTTATCAATGATGTGTTGTTTGCAATATATAATTACTGTGGAGCTGTTTTTATACTCCCTCAAAGTGTTATTAAAGAAATAGATAGGAAATGCAGGAAATATCTATGGGGGGAGTACAAAAGGGCATAGGAAGATGGCACTGGTAGCATGGGACTTATTGTGAAGACCAAATAAGTATGGAGGGTTAAACATAAAGGGGTGTAAGCTATGGAATGTGGCATATATGGGGAAACTGTTATGGATACTAGTGACCAATAAAGAAGTGTTGTGGGTAAGATGGGTGCATGGTGTGTATATTGTCACACCTTCTTTTTCACCGGTGAGGGTAATAAGGGAGTTTTTCCAACTAAAGTGATATTATTTGGTTTTGGGACTTATTATTATTTCAGAGTCGCCACCCGGTTTTTTGACGATGCTCCGGGACACCGTTTTGTTTTAAAATCCCAAACCGAGGAAATTTTGACTCTGTTTTAATTTGTCTGCGACCAGAAATCCGAGTAAGGAATTTTGTTAATCCGGGAGAAAGTGTTAGGCACTCCCGAATTCCGTGGTTCTAACACGGTCGCTTAACTATTAATATTTGGCCTAATTATCTAATTATTTACATATTTTAAACCTATTGTGATTTCTAGCCTTTTTTCATTTTTGAAACCGCTTTTAATATTTATGGATTTATCTTGAATAAGTCACAATGTCATGCACTTATTTGTTTTTGGACATATTATAACTACGCCACATGAAATGCACCCGTAATTACAACATGTGACTTTTATTAGTTTGAAGTTGAAGACGGGGACATGAGTTGTCGCACCCGCGTGTAGATTACGTAGTCAAGATGACGGTTTTATAATGCCTATTTGAGGTGATGTTTGATTATTCTTTATGTTTTCTATTTGAAGGAACATTTTAGTTTTAAAATCAATTAGGACTTTTTATGGATTTATCTTGGACAAGTTATGATGAGGTACACTTGTTGTTTTAGAACACATGGTAATCACGTCACATGAAATGCACCAGTGGTTGCTATATGCGTCTTATTTAGTTATTTTGGAGTGAGGGTCGAGGGCATGAGTTGCCACTCCCGAGTGTAGTTTATGATAATTTGAGATAATAGTTGATTCTTTTCTAAATTTCAATCTAAAGATGTATTTTTTAACCTAAAGGATATGTGGAAGATTGTTTAAGCTTAAATTCTAAAGGACACAAATCTTGGGCTATGGCCATATTTAGCCCAAGTTATCATTTGACTCTTTTGGCCGATCCTAATTGTGGCTAATTTCGCAAGAGAGAGTCACTATACATCTTAGTTATGGTATATTAACGAGGAAAAATTACAGTTTGACAAATTGCATACTTGAAAGGTCAAATAAACACATAGATCATTAATTGAATGGTTTTATCAAATTCGGATATCCTAGACCCATGCATATATGTGTCATATATTAAATCTTTCATGTGGTTATGGATTCTGGAAATTAAAAAATACGAAGTGGATCTGATGAGAAACGCCTTAAATGACAAACTCATATTTGTATATACTTCGAAACTCTTTTGATCTAAAAATAATTATTTTTCTCAGAATTTCAATGGGTATTTACAGGGCGTTTAGGTAGACCAATTTGAGCACAAAGTTGTAGAAAAGGGGTTTTGAAAAAGAACGCTTTTTTGAATTTTTAATCAAATCTGAATACTTAAACAATTGATGCCTGGAAATTTGTACTTAATTTTTGAAGACACACAGCCATGAGGCTAAAAGCTTTTCGTATTTTTCAGGCCCCAGAAACCGTGTTCAAGCTATTTTAAACCATGTCAAGCCATTGTAAACTCAACTCCTGACCATGAGAAGGTCAATTCTAATCCTGATAATGCTTATGTTTAACTGTTCTAAAGGCAGAATCATTTATGTACTTGCTTGGCGTGAATATGACCATAAAGGGATCAAACTCAACTCTAGAGTGTCATTTTTTCATACCTTGGACCTTCAGTCCATACTTATTCCTTGACTTTGATTATTTAGGCATGTCGAGAGAGTGAATCTAACCATTTGGAAGATTCAGATTCCCTACTCTAAAGCCTTTGTTGATTACCTCATTTGGTACCCTTGAAAGGGTGATAAGCTACTCTCTAAGCATCTAAAATATGGGGTGAACTTGACCATTATAAAGGGTCAGGTTCATCTACCCTTATGCTGTTTCATGCCTTTTTATGGACTGGATCTCACCATAAAAGGGGGTCAGATTTATTTCCAATGAGGTAATCTTTTATGTCTATTGACATTCAACTCATACTTATACCACGACTTTGATTTTTTAGGCCCTTTTTTAGAGAATAGTCTGATCATGTTAAGGGATTCAAATTCTTTACTCTGGAGAGCCTTTTGATTACCCACTTTATCCGTAAAAGGAGGTGATTTACAACACCTCAGGCTACTGTTTATGCACCACCATGGGGTGAATTTGACTATTAAGAAGTCAGATTCATCTATCCTAGTGCCAACATTCTAAACTACCTAGAGACTTGCTTTTCGAATCTCTTCATTGACCAAAGAGACTCAATCAAAAGTGTATTTCTGCACTCTTATGGAAAGAACCTGACCATAGAAAAAGGTCAGGTTCAACATCCTAGTGCAGATTCTTCCACTTGTGGACTAACACAAAAACTATATCTAACAATACTCAAAGCATTTCAACTGACTCAAAGGCAAACAGAATGATTCCAAGGATTTAGATATTGCACACACAATACATATTCAGATTCATTAATGTCGCATCAACCAGTCTTACTTCAGATTTTTATACTAAGAATAAAGAAGAAGAAGATTCAACTTTACATAATCTCAAAACACAACATGAATCAAATATTTCGACACAAATTCTGAATTTAATAACTTTATTTAAAGTTCATTGTTATATAACTTTTTAAAGAGAAAGTTAACAAAGATCCTGACCAAATAAAGGTCAGGTAGAGAGTAAGAGAATGAAGAAGATGAAGATTCAGCCAGCAATAACAGCAACCCCAGAAACTGACCCCAGCTCCACAACCAAATTAGATGAATTCCAGAAAATCAGAAGCAAAACCAAAGAAAACCAAGAAGTGAGAAAATCCACTAGAAAACCCTGAAGAATTCTTGAGAGAAATCAGATTTTTTCTTTCTACTGATTTGTTTTTGGCATTTTTTGAATGAAGAACTATACTGATTTTTTTTTTT
>ML438690.1:11894-73792 GCA_005239525.1 Nicotiana knightiana | reverse complement strand
CTTTTTAAAGAGAAAGTTAACAAAGATCCTGACCAAATAAAGGTCAGGTAGAGAGTAAGAGAATGAAGAAGAGGAAGATTCAGCCAGCAATAACAGCAACCCCAGAAACTGACCCCAGCTCCACAACCAAATTAGATGAATTCCAGAAAATCAGAAGCAAAACCAAAGAAAACCAAGAAGTGAGAAAATCCACTAGAAAACCCTGAAGAATTCTTGAGAGAAATCAGATTTTTTCTTTCTACTGATTTGTTTTTGGCATTTTTTGAATGAAGAACTATACTGATTTTTTTTTTTGTTTTTCAATGTTCAGTGTTCAAGAAGGCAATTTCAGAATGTAGAGAGAATTTTTCAGAGTGTAAAAAAATCTCCTTAGTCTAAAGGGAGGGGGGTCTATTTATAGGAGGCTTTGGGAATAGGATATACTTTTGGCATATTCCCAATTTAAGGGCTGAAAAACAGCACTCAATAGTACATAGGGCAGCTGTCAACCCTATCTTTGGGACAACTACTCCTATTCTAGAACTTTTTCTCTTTAGAAAATACCCTTTTAACCTTAAANGCTCAATTGAGACTAATATTGATTTTTATACTTAGGTTAGTTGAATCAACTTGATTAATCAATTGAAACTTAGCTGATTAAAAGACTTATTCTGAAAATCAATAGCTAGCTAAGTTAATTTGTTCGAACAATTTTATTAAGCTTATCTAGTTGATTAACTTTAATCTTAAGTGAATTCACAAATCAGCTATCATGCTTTTAAGCATCAATCATGATCAAATTCCTAATGACTTGGTTAATTAACTCTAAATGACTGACTAAAGTTGGATTAAGATTAGCAGCTAACCGATGTCAAGTTTTAGGTTAGTTAACTTAATTAATCACCATTTTAGATACACATGACATGTACGCAGTTGGGATAGGGGTAGCAATCAGGTGACAAGGTCGAAACAAGACAAAATTGCATTTTGAACAAGTAATCAAACAAAGTCTACAACAAAAGACCATGGCTAACAGTCAGCTTCAGGGAACAAGTAGAATCCTAAACAAGACTTGAATTCAGGGCATCGATATCAAATATATATATAAAAAATGCAAACAGAATTCAAGCTAATCGATTTAGACCTAAAATTGTTGTTACATAATCAACTCATGTATTCAAACGTTTAACTAATCGGNGGGGGGTACTAGTGAAGGGATTTTGGACGGATTTCGGTGACTTGCCGGAACTTGGCCGGTCTCGGACGAGCGTGAAAATGGTCCAAACCCATATGAATCGATAGCACTCAACAAGAGCTATCGACTCATGCTGGTGTGAACCACTGGAGGTCTTGGAATCGACTCGTAGAGGAAATCGACCCCTTTTGGATTTTCAGATCTGAGATGTGGTCGAAACTGGGCGANAAAATCAATTGATTTATTGAGATTTTTATAGGACGATATGACGAGTAAAAATCACATGCTCACATATATGAAGACGTGCAGGAGCATATGGGATCACATTCCACCTGTGGACTGTAGCTGGTATTGGAAGAAGATCAATGGTTTAAAGCATAGTATGGCCCAATGGTACAATGGGAGCACATACACTCTGACTGGTATTGGTGCATATTCTGTTTCGAGCAGTTATAATACAATGTTAGGCCATATGTCAAGATGTTGGGAAATGAGTTTGGTGTGGAGTGGAGTGATGATACCCAGGCACATATTTGTGTTATGGTTAGCAAATCAACAAAAAATGCTAACTAAGGAACGACTGCTGCAGATGCATATTACTATCACAGGAGATGCTGAATATTGTTGTGTGATCTGGGAATAATAGAGTCTCAACAATATTTGTTTGGTGACTGTTGTTGGGTGACAACTATGAGAGGTGCTCTGGCAAGGTGGGCTGGTATCAATCTACCAGCTATGGCTATACCTGAGGCATTACAGTGGATTAACATGAGGCATTGGAAGCAATTTAAAAAGGAAATAACAGCAGCAATGATAGGAGCAGTAGTATATCATACTTGGCAAGTTAGAAACTAGAAAATCTTCAGGCAAATTAACTTGAACATGGAATTTTCTGTTGGTCAAATCAAGAAAGAGATTACAAAAAGATTAAGCATATATGAAGAATCCAGAAGAGCAAGACAATGTCCATTAGTGTTACATCGATTGTGTAATTAGTCTATAGTTGAGTTGGTTTTTCTTTTTTCTTTTTGTAGTAGATGAGCTCATGTATTTAGAGGATGTTTTTTTAGAGGTCGTGCTGAATTGGGATAAGCTACTACACGCGATGCTCTTAGGATGTAAAGATTTTGGGTTGTTATGGTAATATTCACAGTTTATTATAAAAAAAAATTAAGTTGACGTCTGCAGAGTGTATATAAGGACTATCTACCTATATCTATCTATTTATATTATATTAAAAACATAAAATCCTTTAGCGAAATATTATTCGTCTTTTTACCCTCTAAAAATGAATTTCACATTAGATAAAATTTTATTGTTATACCACTACTTTCCTAATATTTAGGACTTTTATATTAAGTAAAACTGTAACTACTAAATATTTCCCTACGTGTACTATATAAAAACTCCAAATATTAGAAATTTAAATCTTTCAAAATGTTTACTACAGAAGAAGGAACATTACATCGACATTCATGACTTCTAACAAATTAAAAGTGGTTGTTTCCATATAAAAAATGGTTACTTCACAGAGAACAGAAATAATTCATATGTTTTTATCTTTCTCATAATAATCAGGAAAATTGAAATTGAATGACCAAATTGGGGTGAGAAAGGTAATAAAGAATCCCAATTAAAGAGAGGTTAATAATCAGAACACCAAAGTTAGCCGTCATATGCTTGTCGCCATATAATTGGATAGAATAGTATTAAAATAATAAATTTGCACTTAAAATTTTGAATTCTAACAAAACCACGATCTTCCAAGTTATTATTTAGGATCTTAGAACCAATGTTTTTCTTTCCCTTTATTGAATTGTCCTATCATTTTGAATAGGATAATTTCGATATAATTCTTTTTTGAAAATTGCCTATTATAACATTAAAATCAAATTGTAATAAAAATATATTTTTTGTTACTTGTTTGTTTTTAGTATTAGATCATAAAATTATAAAATTTCTCATAAGATATTCTGAAGTACTTAGCAATCACAATAAGACATTCGAGGATTTATGTGCAGCGAATTTCTTTTTTTTTTTCATTGAGTTAGATAAATTGGATTACATTCTCATTTTCAAGAACTTATATTTTTTTGTTAAATTTTATTTTAAAACTTAAATATATCGCTTAATAATATTTATGTTAATTTTTAAAATCATGTACTCATTGATTTGGTACACGCACGAAGTGTGTACTCTAAGACTAGTTTTCTTTAGTGCTGGAAACTAAACACGTAAGGATAGAATCTTTCATATTGTAGCCGAATTTGTTCGTATTATTATCAATAAATAATCTTAGAATACGTGCATTGCGTGTGTACCATATTTTTGTAACTATATAATTTCAAAAAATTATGTAAATATTACTAAATAATGTTTGTGAATTATAAAGTAATTTTTTAAAAAAAATTTGTAAGACGTTGAAAATAATAAATATTAATCCCATTTTGGTAGCTCTATAAAAGAATAAATCATGTCCTTCAAAACTTCTAAATATTTTATTTTGATTTCTGAGAACTTTTATGTTAATATCTATAAAAAGTGATGTTATTCCTTCGGCCTAATACTAAAGATAAAAAAGTAACACAAAAATAAAATCTTATGATTCTTCAAAGATTAGTCAAAATAATTTTAGAGATTTAGAAATGAAGAGGCGCTATAGCTCCTAAAAAAACAAAGTAACACAAAAGAAATTATCACGATTTTCCAAAGATTTATCGAAATAATCGGAGATTTGAAAATAAAGAGGTTGACACTATAACTCCTAGATAAATAGTGATAAGTCACGATGTAAAATATAAATTGACTGATATTTTTGAGTTAACAATTTTTAAAAAATCACTTAATATGTAAAAAAAATTTATAGGAGACGGTCATTTATTGAAATCAATGCCAAAAAGAAAAAAAAGTAGTTAATGAGAACTTATTTATGATATATTTTGTTAACTATTGTTATATCCTTACTGGTTTCTAGTCTTGCTCGTTTTCTGATTGCTTTCACCGTCAATGCTATTCTTATGAATAAATTTATGTATCCTAATAGTTTTGCCAAGTTGAATTTTTTTTACTTATTTGGTAAATTGTGGGGTTCTGTTTCTAATTAATTAATTAATTCAAAAACTTAGTTATTTATTATCAACAATATACTAAAGGAACTAATTTATTTTTTGTTGATCCAAATTTTTAATATTAGCTCATTCTAAGTTTTAAATATTTAACTACAACATATAAAAAATTTACAATCATTCCATTCCATTCAATATATATATATATATATATATATATATATATATTGACATCTGACTATAAAGATATTATATTAAAATCTGAATACTGAATAACTAATATACTTTGTTTTCTCTATATCTGAATGTATAAATTTTCTTCATTTAAACCTTAATAAATATAAATGCAATCAAATAATACTAATTAATTTATTATATATTAATAAAATACTTTTAAAAATTATATGGTGCTCGGTGCTGATGGCTAATGATAGTGGTTGTAGGTGCTGATTAAGTAGTAGCTGGTCGTGGTGGTTGTTGATGGTAGTGATTACGTGTAATAGATGGTGGATGCATGACAAAAGTAGCTAGCAGTGATAATTAATGATGGTGACGACCGATAACTGCGATAGTGGTGGCTAATAGTGATGATCGATTGTTATTATGGTAATAGTGATGATTGGTAGTGATGATTATAAATTATCGCTAGTGGTGGTGACAACTGACTTTCGTGCTTACACTGATGGTGGTTTGTGGCTGAGGATTGGTAGTCATAGGTGGTGGCTAGTGGTGTTGATAGTCTATAATGGTAGGGAACGATAATAAATGTGGTGGTGGTGATTAGTGGTAAAAGTGCAGGAGTTATGGTGAAATGTCATTCTTTTAATATAAATTTCTGAATGTATACTTAATAATATTACGCTTCTGTTATAGATCTTAATTATTAAGATTTATTCAAACCATTAAGTAATTGTAAAATTAAAGAACCAAACAAACATAATGGTTAAGATCTGAACTATTAAGATTTGGATCTAAAAAATAAATACATTTAATGACTGAGATCTAAATAAGTAAGATTCAGACATCCGTTAAATACAAACAAATGAGGCTTAAGAAAGATAACCTGAATATTAGTTGCGAAATTTCTTATTGATACTACGTTAGTGTTTAGATATATTTTATATATGAATCCTCTTTTAATCCAGAGTATTAACCATCAAAATCTTTTATCCTAAAAAAATTGAATTGGGTGGTCAATAAGAAAAGAAAAAGACTTAAACTAAAAGTAATTCTTCCTAAATCATATAAAAGCATTAAAAACAAAAGTAACGACTAACTAAATCAAGAAAACACTGCCAAGATTACAATAATATTCTATAAAACGAAAAGAAAAATAAAATGACTAAGGGATTCACGTGCTAAGGCGAAATTCATATCTCGTTGACAAAGTGCTAGAGATCAGCAAGTTTTTATTGTATTATTAGGTAATAAATATGGAAGGAATTATGGTTGTATTATATAACTTAGATAAGAAAAGAAATTTATATAGATAAAATTTTGGTTAATTTTAAATTCTCAAATTATTAGGACTTTTTACATAGTTTAAATAAGGAAAGATAATAAGTAAAATTTAGTTGAATTCAAGCTCGTAAATATTAGAAAATAATAACATAATAATTTTATCTGGTGTAAAACTTTTATGTAAAAGGTAAAAAATGCAAACGATATTTCATTAAGGGATTTTCTGCTTTTAATATAGTATAATTAGTAATGCAAAGTTATAGATTCTTTGTGAATTTTTTTCCTTCTCTTACTTCTTTATCTTATACGAAATATAAAAATTATTAAAAGTACTCTCTTTTTATTTTTATATTAAATTGTTCTTTATTAGATTTATAAAAAGCTAGTAAAAGAGAGTGATCGTACACATGAGAAATGGTCCTGAAGGCGAAATTGGTCGATTTGTACCCTCTCCCCTCCTACCTTTCCTTTCCCTCCTCCCTCCCTCCGAGCGAGATATATACATGATTTTGATTTTGCTAAAATCATTAGTTGAGAAGATTGTGGATAGGATCAGAAGTTGGACATCAAAATTCTTGTCCTATGCTGGAAGACTATAACTCATTAAGAGAGTCCTATTTGAAATGCAGACCTATTGGACACAAGTATTCCTTATCCCAAAGAAAGTCATTAAACTGGTTAATAGTATCTGCAGGAGTTATTTGTGGACTGGCAGTCATGATAATGCTCACAGAGCTCCAATTGCATGGGAAACATTGTGTAAACCAAGAGCTGCTGGGGGTCTAATCATTATCAACTATGAGACATGGAACAAAGCTGCTTTGACTAAGCTCCTATGGGCTATAATGGCTAAGAAGGATAAACTTTGGATTAGGTGGATCCATAGCCATTACATAAAGCAGTATGACATTAATGCCATGGAGGTTCCAAAGTAGGCTAGTTGGTTAGTAAGAAAATTGTTCACAGCTAGAGAATGGTGGGCTAATGACTTAACAGTCATTTATTCCTTTACACAGAATGGGAGATTCAGTATTAAGAAGACCTATCTTCATGCTAATCCAAGGTACCCCAAAGTTCAATGGAAATCCTTAGTCATGTTGACTAGAATTCTACCAAAGCAGCAATACATTTTATGGATGGCAAGACAAAGAAGGTTGGCTACAGTTGATAGATTAGCAAAGTGGGGAATTCAGGTGACTCATTCATGTGTACTGTGTGGAAGAGATATAGAGGAGACACATGATCACTTGTATTTCGAATGTCCATATTCACAAAGCTTATGGAAAGGAATTCTAGAATGGCTAAGATACCAAAGAAGTGTTGCAAACTGGGAAGCTGAGGTGCAGTGGCTAAATGCCAATGTAAATAATAGGAATCCGAGGAAGACAATACTAGGAGTGGTGTTTGCAACAATAGTATATCACATCTTGATGGAACGCAATGATAGAAGATTTCAAAACCAGAAAAGAGAGGCCAAAGATAGAGAAAAATACATTGCCAGACAAGTGCACATAACAGGACAACAGAAACATAAGTGGACACCTATATTGAGTACATTAAATAGTTATCCTAATTGTATTTCATAGCAAGTAGGATAGGAAAGACCCATGAGTGTTAATGGGATCTTGTTAGACAACCCTTGGTTGTATAGCATTTTTGTTTTATTGGTTTAGTCATGAGACCTGTTACTAGAGTCCAAAAGTACAGGTGATATAAATTGAAAAACTAGTTGAAATAAAAAATTTCTTTCATTTATATCTGATCATGCTCCTATGAGTTTGACATTTAATGAGATGCAGAGAAACATGAAAATTCCTTTTAAACTCTTTAATGTTTGAGCTGATCATGAGAGATTCATGTATGAAGTACAACAGATTTGGAAACAGAATTTTCACAGGCAGAAAATGCTGAATGTGTGGATGAAACTCAAAGCCTTAAGGATAGTATTGAAGAAACTTAATGTAGAGGAATTCAAGTATATTAAAAAGAAGATAGATCTGGGAAAATTGAGCTGGAACAGGTGCAGAAAAACATAGATGCTGATAGCAATTCTTATGTGTTAATGAAAGAAAAGGAGTTGATACAAAATTTGGAGAAATAGAGTATGATTGAAGAAGTAGAATTAAAATAAAAAGCCAGGGCAAAATGAATTTAATTGGGTGATTCTAATACTAGATATTTCTCTGTTGTAATGACAGAAAGGACCCAAAGAAAGCAAACTGTAGAGTTGCAAACTATTAGTGGCAATAAGATAACTGGGACAGAAAATATCCAAAGGGAGATAATTGACTTCTATAAATCACTGATGGGAACTGCGGCCCAAACACTTCCTGCTATAGATAAAATGGTTATGTGTAATGGAGCTACACTCAACCAACAACAAAGAATTGAGTTATGCAGAGATGTGACTACAGAAGAAATCTATGAAGGATTATGCTATATTGGTGATGATAAAGCACCTGGTGTGGATGGCTATAATGCATACTTTTTCAAAAAAGCTTGGCCTATTGTTAGAGATGAAGTTATGGAAGCTGTTATGGATTTCTTCAAATCTGAAAAGCTGTATAGAGCCATAAATTGTACAGCCATAACTTTGGTGCTCAAGGTGTCTAAGCATAAAACTGTTAAAGAATTCAGACCTATAACATGTTGCACTGTCCTATATAAACTTATATCCAAGGTCTAACAGCAAGGATACAAAGTATTATTGGTACAGTGATCAATGAAGCACAAGCAGGATTCATACCTGGGAGGAAGATAGCAGATAATATCCTATTGGCACATGAACTGGTGAAGGATTATACTAGGAAAAACATATCTCCTAGATGTATGATTAAGATAGATCTCCAAAAAGCTTATGAATCTGTGGGGTGGCATTACATGAAGCAAGTAATGGAAGAGCTAAGATTTCCTCAGCTTTTCATATCCTGGGTTATGGAGTGTGTCCAAATAATTAACTACTCAATTGTAGTTAATGGTGAGCCAACAAAACCTTTTAATGTTGCTAAAGGACTGACGCAGGGTGACCCTATGTCACCTTTCTTGTATGTCATTGCAATGGAGTACCTTAGCAGGAATCTGGCTAGTTTGAAGGAAGAAAAAGAGTTCAAATATCACCCTAGGTGTGCAAAGCTTGGGACCACTCACCTAAGCTTTGTAGATGATTTGCTATTATTTGCTAGAGGTGATTTGAAGACAGTGAAAGCAATGCAACAGAAGTAGAGTCAGTTCACACAAGTCTCAGGTTTACAAGCAAATCTTAGTAAAAGTGAAGCTTATTTTGGAGGTGTTCCTGTGGCAGAAAGGAAGCAAATCCTGCAGATGCTGGGGCTTGCAAATGGTGAACTACCTTTCAAGTATCTAGGAGTACCCTTATCCACAAAGAAACTGAGCTTAATGCAATGACAACCTCTTATTGATAAAATGATCACTTCTTGGACTGCTAAGACTCTATCATATGCAGGGAGAGTCCAATTAGTCCAAAGTGTACTGTTTGGGATTCAAGCTTTCTGGGCACAAATTTTTATCCTACCAACAAAGGTGATTAAATTGGTAGAGGGAATATGCAGGTCTTCTGTCTGGTCTGTGGGAAATGAGATCACAAAGAAGGCTTTGATAGCCTGGGATAGAGTTTCTTTACCCAAGGCAGGAGGTGGACTTAATATAATTAATCTGAAACTGTGGAATAAGGAAGCTATGCCAAAACCTGCTGGGATCTATCTCATTAACAAGACAAGTTGTGGATCCGCTGAATTCATACTTACTATATCAAGAATTAGCAAATGAGTATAATGTCAATACCTCAGCAAGCATGTTAGATGGTAAGGAAAGTAATTGAGGCACATAGTGTACTGGAAGCTAGTTTTTACCAAACTAGAAAAAAACATGATCAGACAAATATATCTTCATTTGCTTGGTGATTACAGAAGGATGGAATGGAAATCATTAATGTTTCGCAATGCAGCAAGGCCAAAGGTTTATAATGTGGCTAATGATACATGGAAGACTGATGACATGTGACTGGCTAGCAAACTGGAAGATTAATGTTGATATACAATGTGTAATGTGTAGAAAAGAAGTGGAAACAAGAGACCATTTGTTTGGGCAGTGTGAATATGTTACTCAAGTATGGAGTAAAATGTGTAGCTGGATTGGTAGGCAATATCTGGGAGTTGACAATTGGCAACAGTTCCTATAATGGTCAATTTCAGGTGCTAAAGGGAAAACTCAGAATGCGCAGGTGTTTAGAGTGATATGCAGAAATAGCTTACCACATATGGATAGAGAGAAATAGACGTAATTTTGAGAAGTAAAACAGAACATGGGAGCAGATTTCAAAAGAAATAGCCTATATAGTTAGTGTTAGAGTCACTCCTAGAAACAAATCTTTTGTGTATAGCTTACGTTTCTAGGTAGAATGGTAAGATGAGTATAGGGAAGAATAGCAAGCAGTGTTAGTTATGCTATAATTTTGTAATTGCTACTTGTTGACTAATAAAATAATTTAGTTACCAAAATGAAAAAAATCTTTCGACCAAAAAAAAGAAAATCATTTTTAGGATTTTGAGTTACCAGAATGTGTTCAGGTTCATTCTCCTTCAAAAATTATGTAACAACTGAGTTTTTCTTTTTGTAAAAGCTACAAGATAATTCTTGTAATTGTTTTGGTTTAAATCCTTAATAGAGCTTGGCCTTAAAAGCAGCCCCTTTGTGAAAATTTTTAAAACACCAAAAAATATTCCTCTCTTTCTCTTGTTCCTCTCCATTATTTCCTATGCAATTATTTGCAAACGCTAAACTATCTTTCCACGAGTGCGCACATATTTGTGCATGTTGTGGAAGTTCGATAGCGGCCTATCTAAATGTTTTGCATCAAGTTAAGCCGAAGTTGCTTTCAAAACAGTAGCTTATGCCACGATACATCATTAATGCGTTAAGTTATTTTCTATTTCTTTTGTTCTTGATGAATATTGTCATATATTTTCTAATAAAATTTATATTCATTATATTTCTGGTTAATAATCCTTATTTATTACTAAGAGTAAGATGTAATTTGCCTGTAATTTGAAGTACAATTTTAAAGAAATTCACAATATTGATATATAGATGCTATACATGTCAACGGTACTCTATTTTGGTTTTCGGCAAGAACGGTGGCGACTGATGGAGTTATGTCCTCTGGTTAAATACTTCAAGTTGATTAGTTATAATATGAAATGAAAATTTTAACTTTTTAATTGACTTCACACCTTCCAAGTGTTATTCACGTCATGCCATTGGATTGCTACTTCCTATCTTCTTTCTTTTTCTTTTTCTTCTTCTCCCCTTTTTGCTTATTGTGCCAAAGATTAGATCGATGTATGAGTCACAATCTTCCTCAAGGAGATTCTACATAAAGTTGTATTACGAAAAATAATTTGGACGAAGTCGATTAGTAAATAGTAAGGCTCGTAGCCGAGTAGTAAATGACGGTCGAGGTCAAGGATCAAGAGCAGCAGTAATGACTAGTTTTGTAATAGGATCTTTAGGAGAATATCCCATTAAATATTCTTTGTACTTGTACTTTTAGGGTTAACTTGGAGTATGTCTCATATTAACAGAAAAAGAAATAAGGTGAAAGGCATGTAATATTCTCTGATAAGAATATTCTTTGAAAAGAAGACTTTCTCTCTAGATAACATACAAACACTACATTTCTAAAGAGATTCAATTGTCTATTATTCCAAATTTTTCTATCAGATCCGATAGTATTTGTCTATCACTCATCATTGTCAGAAGGAGGAATCATCCACATCATTCAATATTGGGTAATCATTCTCCTTATTTACTCTAATGTCATTTATTATTCCTTATTGCTTGACATTCTCCTATCATTGATCATCTTGAAATATTAAATGTACATCGTATTTAATCCCCTACCAACAGTGTTCTACGTTATTTGTGTTAATCGATTATAGATCTGAGGTTATTATCTCACTAGCTAAGTTTAACCCCTCGTTACATAAAATTAATTAGTTTAATCAAGGCTTATACTTTGTGGTCAAATAATTTGGTGCCGTTTGTGGGGATTTCCTCGTTAAAATTTTAATTTCTTCTAGATCTATAACTGGCACACTTCACAAAAAAAAAACGCAAAACCCCTATTTTCTTTTACACACGGATCTAACATGGCAGGTAACGAAGAAGAAAGGATGAAGGCAGTGGCCAACCTCACCTCCAATCTCTTAAATACCATCAATGAGGTTTTTGAAACAGTAAGCGAAGATGTAACGCTTAATGCCTCTCCCAGGCGAAGTGACTCGCCCCTCCCTCACGACAGTATCACAACATCCCGCGGTAAAGGGGCTTCCACGTCCACCATGGAAGAGGCACCACTAGCAGTGAAGAAACTACTTGAGGCTTGGCTGACAAGCACGCTGACCAGCATCCTCGACAAGCCCACCCAAGAGGCAATCAGAGAAAATGCATGGGCTTGCATTACACCAGTAACAGTCGAACAGTCGAGCAACACGACACTCTCCCTCTAGTAACAGGTATCACTCACAATGTTAATAATGCAGGTGACTCCACCCTCACAGCTATTCTGAGGAAGATGGAAGAAATGGAAAATGAAAACAAAATGCTTCGGGACCAAATGAGAGAGCATCAAGAACGAGTCGACAAAATACTAGGTGCCTCAAAACTCTTGCCAAAAAGAGATACTGGTCGGTTCATTGATCAACCCCACGGTGATGTAGCCGCCTCACATGCCATACCCAAGACCTTCAAGATATCGCCTTACCGGAAAATATACGACGGTACGACCGACCCCAAAGATCATGTGACTCACTATGCACTACGCTAAAGGGCAATGATCTCACCAAAGAACAAGTATCCTCCATCTTGTTGAAAAAGTTTGGCAAAACCCTCACTGGAGACGCATTATCTTGGTAGTCACAGCTGCCCGCACGTTCCATTAAAACATTCGAAGAGATGGACGACAAGTTCGTAACGGCCCATGCCAGGGCTAAAGAGGCGGAGGCAAGAGTGAACGATATACTTGCCATCAAACAGTCACCTGGAGAGGGACTGAGGGACTTCGTCACTCGGTTCAACCGAGTAAGGATGACCTTACCAAATATATCAGAAGGCATGGCTGTAGCAGCTTTCAAAAACGGGCTGAATAGGAATGGTTCGAGGGCGACCAAGAAGTTATTATGTCGGCTTATGAAATATACCCCAACCACTTGGGATGAAATACACATTTCCTATTATGCCGAAGTCCGTGCTGACGAAGACGACCTGAATGAGCCAACCCGTCGGATGACCTCGGTACAAGCTGAGTCCAGGAAAGATCGAAGAAACGATGCCAAGAGGGATCTAGAAACTCCATGACCCAACTGAGAAAGGCATCAGCCATATATCAGGAGTGCAATCATGCCCTCTCCGCCACGAAAAAGGCCCATCTAGGCCAAGGACAAGGACTCACCGGAACGAGAGAGGTATGCCCCTTTACTATCTGCTCAAAAATTTTGTGTCTCACCTTCAGAAATAGTCTACGCGTTGGAGAAGCTCGGACCAAAAGTGAAATGGCCACAAAAGATGAGGTCAGACCCAAGAACTAGGAAGTCAAACGCCCTTTGTGAATTCCACCAAGAGCGAGGTCACAAAACTGAGGATTGCATCGTTCTAAGGAAGGAGGTCGTGAACATGCTTCACCAAGGAAACCTCAAAGAATTACTGAGAGATCGAGGGAGGACCAACTTCATTCGAGGACTTGAACAACACCAGGGACCACTGAAACTACCCTCAGCGACTCGAACCATTCAAATGCTGAGGCGACGACGACGCCTCGATCAACATCGTAAAATTCACCACAACCACAAGCTCAAACAGTCGATCACTCATGAACGGTATAACGAGCTCGAAGAAAGTATCATCTTCGATAAGTCAGATACCCACTGTTTGGTTTTCCCTCACTATGACGCCCTTGTTATTACTTTAAGAATTCTAGACACAGATGTAAGACGCATTATGGTGGACGATGGGAGCGGCGCGTGCATTATCCACCCTCGAGTACTTGCTCAAATGAAACTCGAGGATAAAATAGTGCAGGACTGCATCACACTAACATGTTTTAACAATGCAGTTAAACGAACGTCTGGGGAAATCACGATCCCCATTCTGGCCGGCGGCGTCACCCTCGAAACCACATTCCATATCACGGACCAGGATACGACGCACAATGTCATAATAAGTCGACCATGAATACACGCCATGAAGACCATCCCCTCCAGCTTGCACTAAGTTATCAAATTCCCTCCCTCATGGGGAGTGTTCAGTATACGAGGAGAGTAGCACATATCCCGAGAATGCTATCACATTGCGTAGGATTGCACATATACCCAACAAAAAAGGGCAAAGTAAAGGATGCATACAATTAACAGGGTCGAGGTTGAGTTGTGATGAAATAGCGGACGTTATCAGGGATCCCAAACGATAGAGGCTAGGGGATCAACCGTAGAAGACCTCGAACCTGTCCAATTCGACGATAACGACCACAACAAGAAAACCTACATCGACTGCAAGCTTCAGGAACCAGGTAAATTTCGTCAATTCTTAATTCATAATGCAGACTTGTTTTCTTTTTCCTATGCAGATATTCCAGGTATCCCCAAGGGGGTCGCGATGCATAAGTTGAATGTCGGCCCATTCTACCCCCAGTAAGGCAGGTTAGGCGGAAGTTCAATTCCGCAATAAATGATGCAGTCCGCGAGGAGGTCAAAAAATTGCTGGAAAATGGCTCAATCAGAGAACTAAAAATACCCTTAATGGGTCACCAATGTGGTCATGGAGAAAAAGAAGAATGAAAAGTGGCAGATGTGCGTAGACTTTACAGATTTAAACAAAGCATGCCCAAAAGATTCATTCTTGCTACCCCATATCGACAATCTCATTGATGCAATGGTCGGGCATGAACTGATAAGCTTCTTAGATGCCTACTCAGGCTATAATCAGATCCTCATGGGAGAGGAGGACCGGTAGAAGACCATATTCATCACCCACCAAGGAATGTACTGCTACAGAGTGATGCCTTTCGAACTGAAAACGCGGGGGCGACATACCAAAGGTTGGTGACAAATATGTTCAAATACCAACTCGGAAAGACTATGGAGGTCTACATAGATGATATGTTGGTCAAGTCCAAAAGGAAAGAAGATCACATCGACCACCTGAAAGAAGCCTTCGATATACTCAGGGCGTATGTGATGAAGCTAAATCCTGAAAAGTGTGCATTCGGCATGACCTCAGGAAAATTCTTAGGCTTCCTAGTATCACAAAGAGGCAATGAGATCAAACTCGACCAAATCAAAGCCATAGAGGGAATACCAGAGCACTTAACTAGCAAAAACAGGTTCAGAGGCTAACCGACCGCATCGCCACTCTGCCGAGATTCATCTCATGATCGTTTGACGAATGTCATAAGTATTTCGGCGTACTCAAGAAGGACAACAACCTCATGTGAACTTCCGAGTGCGTTCAAACCCTGAAGGATTTAAAGGCTTATCTATCATCACCGTTGTTGCTTTCCAAAGCAGAACCTAGGGAACGTCTTCTCGTCTACCTCGGCGTATTTGAAGCAGTGGTGAGTGCAGTCCTGGTCCGAAAAGATAAAGGTACGCAATCTCCCATCTATTACATTAGCAAAACCTTAATCGACGCCGAGACGAGGTACCCCCACCTCGAAAAAGTGTCCCTGGCCTTGGTCGTAGCTTCACGAAAGATTAGACCCTACTTTCAATGCCACCCCATCTCGGTAGTCATAACTTTCCCCTTGAGAAGTATTTTGCATATGCCCGAGCTATCAGACAAGTTAGCCAAGTGGGCCATAAAATTAAGCAAGCATGATATCACATATCAACCGCGGACGACGATAAAATCAAAAATCCTTGTCGACTTCGTCACCGACTTCAGTGCAAAAATAATGCTCGAAGTCGAAAAAGAAGCCGCCCATGCTTCTCCACAAACACAAGATCTATGGATTGTACACTGACGGTGTTTCTAATGCGTCAGGGTTCGGACTGGGACTTGTGCTCGAGGTCCCAACAGGCGGAGTAATTCGATAGTCCATAAGGTGCCAGGACATGACTAACAACGAGGCCGAGTATAAGGCCGTGATTGCAAGACTAAGGGTAGCACTCAAGTACGGGGCAAGACGAGTCGTCCAATGCTGCGACTCTCAACTCGTCATCAACCAAGTCACAGGAACTTTCCAGATCAAAGAGCAAAGGTTGCAAAAATACCAGGCAAAGATCTGCAAATTACCGAGTTTGATGAATGCCAGCTCGACCAAATCCCTCGTGCAAAAAACATCGAAGCAGATGGCCTAGCCAAATTAGCGGTAGCCACTAAAAGCATAACCGGAGAAGGAAACATGGTAACCCTCCTCCACTCGTCGATAGATCAAATCGAGGTAAGGACTATAAATCTAACTTGGGACTGGCGCAACCGTATTATTACATAATTTCAGCATGGCGTACTCCCGATGATAAAAAGGAAGCCATGAAGCTTCGGATGCAAGAGGCCAGGTACAAAATCATTCACAACGATATATACAAGAGGACGTATGGCGGCCCTCTAGCGAAATGCTTAGGCCCAAATCAAACGCGGCGCGTCCTATAAGAAGTCCACGAAGGCCACTTCAGGGCTCATTCCGGTAGCTGAGATCTGCTCACATGCCTCATACGTGCAGGTTACTACTGGCCTACTATGAAAAAAGAGGCCACAGACTTCGTGAAAAAATGCGAGCAATGACACAAATACACCCCAATTATCCATCAAGCGGGCGAGCACCTCCACTCGGTCACTTCCCATTGTCCTTTCATCAAGTGGGGAATGAAGATCGTCTACCCCTCCCCGCGGGACGAGGTAGTTTTATTTTGGTTTTATCTAACTATTTTTCTAAATGGGTAGAAGTAAGAGCATTCTCCCAGATACGCGAATAGGAAGTGATCGCCTTCATATGGAAAAACGCTGTGTGCCGCTTCGGCCTCCCCAAAGAGATAAGTTGCGAACACGGACCCCAATTTACTGGAAAAAAAAGTCGCTAAATTTTTTGAGAAGTGGTATATCAAAAGAATACTCTCCACCCCATACCACCCCGCGGGCAACGGGAAAGCGGAATCTTTCAATAAATCAATACTGAGCATTATGAAGAAAAAACTTGAGGACGCCAAGGGACTATGGCCAGAGCTATTACCAGAAGTGCTCTGGGCCTACAGCACGACGCCAAAGACGAGCACAACAGAGATGCCCTACTCATTAGTCTATGGGACTGATGCGGTATTACCAGTCAAAGTCGGAGAGCCCAGTTTGAGATACTCCCATGAGAGCGGGCCGAGGAACGATGAAAGTAGAAGACAGGAGCTCGACGAAGTCGAAGAACGGAGAGATATGGCCTACATAAAGATTATCTACAAAAAATAGCAGGCAGAACGTTACTATAAAAAAAAGGCCAAGATCAGACCACCTAAGTCGGGGACTACGTACTCAAGGCCAAAACACAAGCAAGCAAAGACCTGCAGGAAGGCAAACTAGGAACGAATTGGGATGGCCCATACCAAATCACGGCATCAGCAAACAGAGGGTCATTTCAACTAGAACCAATGGAAGGGAAACGTCTAACAAACAACTGGAACGTTGACCACCTTAAGGACTTCAACTTTTAAGAAAAAATGTCCTCCAAGTCGTGCTATTTTTCCCTCACTTGAGTTTTGTCCAATTGGGTTTCTCAATGAGGTTTTTAACGAGGCGACAAGGGGGACACTTCAAGTTGAAGTACGGACAGAAAAAGGCATCGGACAGTCATTTCATTTCCCAACCTCTCGGCATGTCTCCAGGTCACCCAATGAAGGGACTAGATAGACTGGGACTGGAATGCCAGCCTGAAAAACATGTAATTTTCTCCAAGTATATGAGCAAAACACAAATGTATGTTCACCCATGTTTTCGCCAAAGCAACATTGCCTCAATATCTACTCGGCCCCCGGCCACAATTGAATAAATTACATTCGACCTCGCTCGAATTAAATAACATTCGACCTCGCTCGAGTTAAATCACATTCGACCTCGCTCAAATTAAATAACATCAGACATCGCTCGAATTAAATCACATCCGACATCGCTCGAATTAAATCACATCCGGCCTCGCTCGAATTAAATCACATTCAACCTCGTTCGAATCAAATCACATTCGACCTCGCTCCAATTAAATCATATTCGACCTTGCTCCAATTAAATCACATTCGACCTCGCTTGAATTAAATCACATTTGACCTCACTCGAATTAAATCACATTTAATCTTGCTCGAATTAAATCACATTCGACCTCGCTCGAATTAACTACGGGTTACACTCGACCTCGTTCGAATTAACACCCATACGGCCCTCGGCCATTGTTAAGCTTTAAGTTACGTTCAACCTCACTCGAATTAACTACGGGTTACATTCGAACGAGACCTCATTTGAATTAACCCCATATGACCCCCGACCATTGTTAAATTTAAGTTACAATCAACCTCGCTCAAATCAGCTGTCATTCGACCTGCTTAAATTTTCTAAGTTATGTTAAAACTTGATTCGAACTAAGCTCAGGTTACATTCGACCTCGTTCGAATTAATACTTACTATCCCCCAGCCATGACCAAAACAAAACTCGGTATCGACCTCGTTCAACACAAATAAAACAAGCTTCTACGACTAAAGCAGCCAAACCGTAGAACAAAAGAAAGAAGCATACAAGCCCTAACAAAAAAAAGTAGATACGAACAACGAAAATATCATTTCATTCTTCAAATATATTCCTTACAAGGGCTAATACAGATGCTCGCAAAAGTGTGCACAAAATTTACAAACAAAAAGAAGAATAATTACTGGCCACCTGACCCAGCAGAACCATCTCCACCATCGCCGTCACCATCGAGATACTCATCCTCCTACAAGGCGTCCTGCTCAATCCCATCCACATATTCCTCGCCATCATCGGCCTATGGGGTAGCAAGGTCATAGCCGCAAGCGATTCGAGCTGCACGCGCCTTAGTACGAGCATCCTCAAAGTCGGCTTCAAGAAATTTCCCCGCAGTTATCAAACTTTTAAATATATCCAGATGGGCCTCAAGGTGGATCCACCTCTCATATAAATCCCGCAGAACATCAGGGAAAGCAGAAGCGTGAGAAGAGGATATATGAGATGACAATTGCGTCTTCTCGGCCTCGAGAACAATGACCTGGTCACCAAGGCTGGAAACCTCTCTTTCTAGCTCCCTTATCCGCTCATCGAGCCGCTCTTATCTGAGTTTAGCCGTCTCCAAATCATTTTCCCGATCAGATCGAAGAACGCGCATCGCAGCCTCTAAAGCCTCCACTTTTATAGAATCTGCCAGCTGAGCCAACTCGACCTTCTCCAAGTCTGTTGTCTTCTCGGCGACCTCGCCACTCAAAGCATCGGCCCTAACCAAATATTTCTCGAGCTCGGCCCACATAGAGATCACTTGGGTCTGAAGGTCCGCGCATTGGGCCTCAACTCCCCAGCTAACCTCGAGCTCCTCTTCTTTGTCCCTTAACGCCCCTTCAAGGAAGCTGCAATTGCCGATGAATCTCATTAACTCGTTATCTTTCTGCTTCAGCTCGTCCCTGATAGCTTGGAAGTTTCCACTCTCAGTAAACCGCCTACAAATCACGCGATGTTTGTTGCGGTATTCATGGTACTTCCTCTCCACCTTCTTGAAAATGGTTTTGCGCCTCTCCTCTCGGAGAGAACTCTCAATCTCCAAGATAGTCTGAAAAGAAAAAAGAAAAAGAGGAAGAAAATCAATCAATCAAAAAATAGTGTGCAAGGCACGGGAAGTAGAAAGGTCGGAAAACTTACTCTAAGGGAGAGGCTGGCTATGCCCGATGACAGGGCGACATCATTCCACATCGGAGCAAAGAAGACCTAAGGAAGGGACCACATCTTCCGTGTTCACCAGAAGGTCCCGGTCCATAGGGACCACGATGGTACGAGTGGACCCTTCCAACCTTACTTCCACTCGAGTGAACCCCTCGCTCAGCATCCTCACCTTATTGACGTCAATATCGGAGTCGGTTTCATAACCGTCCTCGATAACATCATTATCTCCCCCCTTAGCCGACGAAGGAACGTCAATCGATCTTGAGGATGACGGTTCATCTCTTAGTATGGTACCCGCAACTTTCACAGGTGATCCGCCAACTCCAACCTCAGCTGCAGGAAAAGGTACACTTTCCACGACCCCCCTTGACATCAGAACTTCAGATGAAGGATCTGCATCACTTTCAAGCACATCAGTGGTCGGCTCACAATTGCCCCTTGTAGTCGGCTCACAATTGCCCCTTGTAGAATCCATTGCTCGAATTATTCCGTCACCAACATCCACTGACCTCCTTTTATGAGGAACCAAATTCTCCTCACTCGGTGATGAGTCGGAGTTCCTGATATTGAGGCTGCCAATGCTCGAGTTGGTCTAGCCAGAGCCGGAGGCTGAACAGAGGCGGAACGGGGTAGGCTTGGTCGTGGTTGCGGCTATGGCAGGCCCCGTTGTAGTGGTCACTTGGCATAATGTAGGAGTAGGAGCTTTCGACCTCCTCGAAGCTCCCCGAACTAAAAACAAAAGAAAGAAGAAGGTTGAGATCAATCCCCACAAAACAATAATAAGCAGCCGATCAAAAAGCTGCAGCAACAAAGACTTAAGACAAGCAAAATCACCGGTAAGCTTGGGCCCGAACTTCTTGAGGAAGGATGACCATTCACGAATCCCCACTGTATGAGGGAGGACCCGACTAACCCAATCGTGAACATCCTCAACCAAAGGAGGGGGTTCAACCTCGGAAACATGGAGAGAAGACGATGTCAATACAATTGAAATCAGCCAACGTGAAATACAATGAGAGAAAAGGAAAAGGTGTGCTTACGTGCATAGTTCCAAATCTCGAGGAAACTTCTTACATTAACCACCGCGTCCTCAGTTTTGACGTAGAAGTAATTGAGCCAAAACTGGAGGTTGTCCTTGTCATCCATTTTCACCACTAGACATTTCGTGCCTCAGTGGCGAAGATGTAACATCGTCTCCCTGTGAAAGTTGGGAGCGAAGAGATGCATCAAGTGATGAAGGGTTACCTCAACCCCGGCTAACTCCGCATACTTTGAGATCATGCGGATGAGTTTATAGATGTAGGGGGAAAGTTGAGCCGGGCAATCTCGGTAATAGCGGCAGAACTCCTCGACCAAGGGGAGGATATGGAAAGAATAACCTACATAGAAGGGGTATTCCTTGAAGGCGCAGTACCCATGGCGGTGTATTTGCACCACATCATGCCATGCAGGAACTAGCTCTATATAAGCGGGAATTTTGAATTTAGCCCTAAACTCAGCAAGGGCCACCTCTTTCATCAATGACTTCGAGACCTCGGGGCCGTCCTCAGGCATCTTCAAGAAGTCAGATCTATCCTTCTCACTACGGGAAATTATTTCCTCTATCGTAGGAAAGCTGTCATCCTCAGCAATAATGGCCACCCCATCGTAATGGGGAGGCGCGCGCACTGCCAAGAGAACAAGATCAGATACCCCCACAGAACTAGAAGATGATTAACCATATTTGTTTGTTTGTTTGTATGTGAGGAATATACAAGCATAGAGGAGTCGTGAGTAGCAGAAGTCACCAGAATCAGTGAAAACAGGGGTACGAGAGTAAAGGTAACGAGAGCAGGGACTCTGAATGAAGAAGGAAGAAAGAGATATTGGGATTCAATATTTGAGAATGCAAAGAATAAGGCAAAGGGTCTCCTATCCCTATTTATAAGAACCTGGGCATTAGTATCGAGAAAATAAATCGTTGATGCCCAGCACAACTATTGAAATGACAGAGGCATGAGAAATGACACAATACATCAAAAAATGTGTAATGTGATGCATGATGTCGTGACGTCACTCTGAATCGACGTGACCATAGGTTACAACTCACGAAGTGCCATGTTTCCATCTCGACAAGAACGTTGCTACTCGACCTGCTCGCCTAAATTTCTCAACCGCGACTAGCAGAGTCTGCTCATCGAGGTCGCCTGTCGACCTCAATAAGCGGATCGACTAATTGTATGGGTCAAAATCTGCCTCAAGAGGATTCGGCATGAAGTGGTATTATGAAAAGTAATTTGGCCGAGGTCGATAAGTAAAACAGTAGGTCTCATAGTCGAGCAGTTAATGACGACCAAGGTCAAGTATCAAGAGCAGCAGTAATGGCTGGTTTTATAATAGGATCTTTAGGAGAATATCCCATTGCATATTCTCTGTACTTTTACATTTAGGGTTAACTGGGGGTATGTATGTTCCATATAAATAGAAAAAGAGATTAGGTGAAAGACATGTAATATTCTCTGATAATAATACTCTTTGAAAAGAAAACTCTCTCTAAATAAGATACAAACACAACCTTTCTAAAGATATTCGATTGTCTATTATTTCACATTTTTTCATCAGATCCGAGAATAGTTTCAATATTCTAGTATTTTTCTATCACTCATCATTGTCAGAATGGGGAACATTCTCCTATCATTGATCATCTTGAAACATTAAACGTACACCGCATTTTATCCCCTACCAACACTATTCTACATTATTTGTGTTAACCGATTATAGATCTGAGGTTATTATCACTAGCTAAGTTTAACTCCTCATTTCATAAAATTAATTAATTTAATCAAGAGTTTACACTTTTTGGCCAAACAAGCGTAGTCGCTATGAGAGTCAAAATTCAAATTATGGAGTTTGAAGTATGATACCGTTTTTAAAATCATGGAAGTAAAGATTTTTATTAATTCTTTCAAAAACTTTCAATAATCAAGGATTCTGATTATAGTTACATCATAAAGAAAGCGAGTAAAAATTGGACTTTACCATCTGTTGTTAAAGGTATAGTTAAGTTAAAATCTAAACCAAAATTAATGTTTGAGATATTTCCAACAACAATAAACCTAGCTTAATCTCATACGTGGGATCTGGGAGGGTAGTCTGTACATTGCCTTATCTATACCCTATAAAGGCGGAGAAAAAATGTTTCCGATAGACCCTCGACTCAGAAACGGTAAAAATAAAGCAACAAGCAATATCAACAGTAATGTAATAAGGTAATGGAAATGAGTGACATAACAAGTAATAAAGAACTAAAAATAAAAGAATACAAGAATAATACTAGTACTACTGGTAAACCTAGGAGAAACTTATAACTGCATGTCGACCCACCACCTTAATCCTCGACCTCTACATCTTCCTATTGCGAGTCATGCCCTTGGTGAGATGAAGCAATGACATGTCATGCCTAATCACCTCTCCCAAATACTTCTTTGGCCAACCCCTGCCCTTCCTCAAGCCCGCCATGGTCAACCTCTCACACCTCTTGAACGGGACATCTATGTCTCTCCTCTTCACATGCTCAAACCATCGCCATCCTCGATTCCCACAACTTGTCTTCCACAGAGGCCACTCCCACCTTGTCCTTAATAACTTCATTCATAATCTTGTCTTTCTTATTATGTCCGTACAGCCATCTCAACATCCTCATTTCAGCTACTTTCATCTTTTAGAAACGGGACTTCTTGACGGGCCAACACTCAGCTTCATACAACATAACCAGTCTAAACACCATCTTGTAGAATTTTCCCTTAAGTCTAGGTGGCACATTCTTCTCTCATAAAACCCTGAAGCTAGCCTACATCTCATCCACCCCCACTTTAATGCGGTGAGTAACATCCTCGTCAATCTCCCCGTTGCCTTGGATTATAGACCCAAGATATACTAGAAATTTTCTCTTTTGGGAATGACTTGAGTATCAATCTTCACTTCCACTTCTTCTTCTTGCCTCCCATCGCTGAACTTGCACTCCAAGTATTCAGCTTTCGACCTACTTAACTTGAAACATTTAAAATCTAGCGTATGTCTCCAAACTTCCAACCTAGCACTAACACCACCTCGTATCGCATCAACCAGTACTATGTCATCGGCAAATAGCATACACCACGACACCCTCCCTTGTATGTGTCGTGTCAGCTCATCGAACGCTAGGGCAAACAAAAACGGACTAAGGGTCGATCCCTGATGCAACCCCATCTCCACAGGGAAATGTTTCGAGTCTCCTCTCGCAGTCCTCACCCGAGTCTTAGCACCTTCGTACATATCCTTAATCACCCTAATGTACGCTACCAGGACTCCGCTAACCTCCAAACATCTCCATAGCATCTCCCTTGGAACTTTGTCATAAGCCTTCCCAAGGTCAATGCACACCATGTGCAAGTCGTTTTTCCTCTCCCTATACTGCTCCACCAATCGTATCACAATATGAATGGCTTCTGTGGTTGACTGTCTCGGTATAAATCCAAACTGATTCTCAGAAATAAATACACATGTCCTTACTCTCCTCTCCACTACACTCTCCCAAACTTTGAAATATTTAGAAGAAGTGAATTTAACTTCATTTAATCGCTGGAACTAAATACATTTGTTTCCCGTTTTGGACATAGATTTTTTTAAAAAAAATTAAAAATATTATTTGTTCATGAAATATGATCAATTGTTTAAAGATTAAGAAGAAAATTTTCAAGTTCCAAAAAATCGTTTAAGCTAGTTTTTATGGTGAAATTTTTTCTTTCACTCACAAAGCCTTAATTTTTTTTCAAGTAAATGCATGTCCAACATTGGCGGACCCAGGATTTTGTGCAAGTGAGTTCAATCTTAGAAGTATATAACTTTAATCGCAAAATAGTAGTTGTCAAGTGAGTTCAAAAAAAATATTTATACAAAATTTACACAGCTTTAATCTTAATATATATATATATATATATATATATATATATAATATTATTTTTTGATGAACCAGGTTCAGTTGAACCCGCTAGCCACCACATGAATCCGGCGCTGATGTCCAAAAACAGTTTTAACTTCTAAACCCTATTTTTCAACCCAACTTCAAATTTTTTCCTCAGCGATAAATACTTCTGACACTCCTTTTATTGTTTTTTAGGAACCTTTGAATTTAATGCTTGACTATGATGTATCAGTAGCATAGTTACTGGCCCCTATTACTGTGTTTCTGGTAGTACTTGTCTGATCAACATTTCCTTTTAGTGTTAGACTCTGTATGTTTAGAACATTTTTTAATCTTGAAGAAGTCAATTAATTGTACGGGATACTATATAAGTCAAGTGCTACAGTACTATATATTGAACAGAACATCTATAATCCATACCATCTTTGCCTTATTCGAATGAGCAGTATACTTTAGAGATAGGAACAATTTATTGAAAGGGAATGATTGCACGGTAATGGAATTTTATTTATAGAAAAAACAGCACGTATTTTCATATTTTGGAGGGTTGTTATCGATTGTATTGTATCATATTGTTACTTTAAAATTGCAAGTTTATTCTTCATGTTTTGGTAATATTGCAAGTTTATTCTTCATGTTTTAGTAATATTGCAAGTTTATTCTTCATGTTTTTGGTGCGTGACATCATGAAACAACGTTAAACAATACAATATATCCAAATAATATATTAATCAAACAATACAATACGATACCGTACAACGCGATAATGTATGAAACCATTCAAAGAGGCTATTAGAAGGTTGCCATTTTTCATTTTCTCGCGATTCAGACAAACTGGGCTTGACTAACAGTTTACAATGTTCTTGTTTGGACATAGACTTTTTTTTTTTACTTTTTTTTTCAATTTTTTTTTGGAAACATTGTCTGTTCATGGAATTTGATCAAAAGATTTGAAGAAAAAATTTCAAGTTCCAAAAATTAGTTTGGGCTAGTTTGTGGCTGAAAATTTTTCTTTCGCTCATTGAACTTTAATTTTTTTTTCAAGTAGAATGTATGTCCAAACACAATTTAAACTTAAAAAACTATACAATTTCAAAAATACCTTTTTTAAAAATTTCAACCACAAACGCCTACATAGTCTTTTGTGATTTAAGATATGCAATTTACAGTACCAATTTTCTCGTAGTTTCTTAACATTCAAATTAAATTAGAAATTGAACAAATGATCTAATCTAGATCATTTTTTTTAAAAGCTATTCAATATAATCTTAATGAGAGAAAAATGTCAAAAAAAAGAGTGGGAAATTAGGAATTGGTTGTATTTAATTAGCACTATGAACTTATTGTTTAAATTGAGTTACAATAAAAACTTTTCGGAATGCTGAATGTATATAAAGAGTAAGATCCATTTAACACTTGAGAGACTATAAATCTCTGACTTCATTTATTTAACTGGCTATTTGATGGTGCCCAAAGTATAACGATTCGGCCGGTCATTTTAAGAATATTTGCCCGATTCTCTATTTACTGATTTTTCCGTATTTTTTTCTGTTTATGAGACTTGGTAGGAGGTTTTGTTTTTGGTTTCGGAGTGATTTGGGACACCTAGTCCCTAAAACAAAAGCTTAAATTCTAGGATTTTGGCTGTAGTTGGAACTGTGTGAAGACGACTCAGGAATGGAATTTCGTCAGTTCTCCGTTGGGTGATTTTGGACTTAGGAGCGTGTCCAGATTGTGAATTGGAGGTCTGTAGCTAAATTACGCTTGAAATGGTGAAAGCTGAATTTTTGGGAAGTTTGACTGGAAGTGGGCTTTTTGATATCGAAGTCGGATTCCGATTCTGGAAGTTGGAGTAGGTCCGTAATGTCAGTTATGACTTGTGTGCAAGATTTGAGGTCAATTGGACGTGATTTGATAGGTTTCAACATCGGTTGTAGAAGTTTCAAAGTTCATTAAGTTTGAATTGGAGCGTGATTCGTGTTTTTGTCGTTGTTTGATGTGATTTGAGGGCTCGACGAAGTTCGTATGGTATTTTAGTACTTGTGGGTATATTTGGTTGAGGTTCCAGAGGCCTCGGGCGTGTTTCAGATTCATTTTGGACTTGGGAGGTTGCTGACATTTTTCAACTTCTGGTGTCATCGCACCTGCAGTGGGGTTGGCCGCAGGTGCAGATACACACGTGCGAGAGGAGGATCGCAGGTGCGATCTGGAGGAGTTTGGCCTGAGGTCGCAGGTGTGCCATGAAGGCCGCAAAAGCGGAGTTGCTTATGCGGAAGGTTTAACGCAGAAGCGGAGAGGCTTGGGAGGCTTTGGAATCGCAGAAGCGGAAGGGTCTCCGCAGAAGCGGGATCGCATGTACGATCCCTGGTCTGCAGAAGCGAAAACCCTGGCCATAAGTGGAATACGCACCTGCGATGGTTTTTCCGTAGGTGCGGCGTCGCAGGTGCGACTGAGTGTCCGCATGTGCGAGATCACTGGGTAGAAAAAGAGAAATTTCGAGGGTTTGATCTCATTTTCATTTTGGGACTTTGAGAGCCCGGATTGAGGCGATAATTTGAGGGATTTTAGAGGAAATTATTGGGTAATGATTCTTAACTCATTTGTGATTATATTACACTAATCTATAGTTGATTTCATCATTATTAAGAATTTGGGTTGAGAAATTTGGGGAAATAGTTGGAAGGTTCTTCAACCAAATTTTTGAATTTTGAATGGGATTTTGATATCGGATTTGAGTAATTTTTGTACGAGTGAACTCGTGGGAGGATGTGTGTTCGTATTTTTTGACTTTTACCCGATTCCGAGACGTGAGCTCCGATTGACTTTTTGGGACGATTTTCGAAATTTTTGTTAAAGTATTGATTTCATTAATTAGATTAGATTATTATAGTTGTATTTATGGTATGTAATTGTTTTTCGCTAGATTTGGGCCATTCGGAGTCGGATAGTCGAGGAAAAGACATTCTTTTTGTTTGATTGATCTTGGCTCGAGGTAAATGGCTTGCCTAACCTTGTGTGGGAGAAATATCCTTAGGATTTGGTAATGTTGTGATACTTCTGTGATATGTGAACGCCTTGTACGCAAGGTGACAAGTGCGTACATGGGCTAATTATTGTAAATTTGGTTTTTTCACTGAGTAGTAGCCTGTTATATGTTAATTGAGTTATACCAGCATGTGTAATTTTCATGTTTAGTATAATATCGCATGTCTACGTGTCTTAAATGCTTATTTGAAGCCTGTGTAGTATGTTTAGTTGAATTCCTGTCTTTACTTGATTTGTATCAACCTTCGCTGTAGAATTCTTGTTGTTAACTGTTGTTTTCCATAGATTCGAGCTGTGTGTTTACTTTTGGGACTACGAGGCGGTACCTCGGGAGATCCCCCTGTATATTTACTTTTGGGACTACGAGGAAGTACCTCGAAAGATCCCCTGCACATTTACTTTTGAGACTACGAGGCGGTACCTCGGGAGATCTCCTTGTATATTTACTTTTGGGACTATGAGACGGTATCTCGGGAGATCCTCTGTCGAGTATTTCCTTTTGAGACTACGAGATGGTATCTCGGGAGCGCCCATGTTGTTTATCTCATTGTGCCGTGTTATTATTTCTCCGTGAACTCTTTTTGTTAAACTCTTAGTCTTTCTTCATGTTGTTATATCATCTGTCTTATTATTATATCCTAGTAGGGCCCGGACCTGACATCGTCATTACTCTACTGAGGTTAGGCTTGGCACTTATTGGGTACCGTTGTAGTGTACTCATGCTACTCTTCTACACATGTTTTGTGTGCAGATCTAGGTACCTCTTATCAGCCCTGCTATTAGCTGAGAGGGCTTGCTGTTGCTACGGAGAATTCAAGGTACATCTGCAACATCTGCATCGAGTCCCCTTCCATTCCCTCATATGCTGTTTTCTTTCCGTACTATCCTTAGACTTTGATGTAAAAGACACTTAGTTATCTCCTAGAAGCTTGTAACTTATGAATACCGGGTTTTGGAAAATTTTGTTATACTCGAGTGTTTGGTTCTCTTGTACATGTCGAGCGGCATTTTATCAGTATATAGTTATCTGTTGAAGTTTAGTTGTTAATTACTATTTTTATTTCCATCTTTTCTGCAATTGTTAGGCTTACCTAGTCGTAACGACTATGTGCCGTAACGTGAAAAATTGGGTTGTGACACAAAGTTGGTAAAAATGTGAGAGTATGTCGTAAATTGCGATGTATGGTAGTAGATGTGAATTTAGTTAACTTAAATAATTTGTTTTAATGGTTTTCAATTATGTTATAATTCAAGTTAAGAACAATAATAAATGCACTCACTGTAAGATTTATTGATTCTTCTATTTGTGCTTAATGATACTATAGTATCATATAATCAACAATTGTCCTTTACTCATTTTATAACAGGAAGAGGTCCAAGTTTACATTTGATAGAATTTAAGGGTCCACCAAACTATATAGTGAAATAGGTTCTCTATTAGTTTCCACAGAACACACGCACACTGCAGTAAGTAAATGACATAGAGAAGTTTTACGTGAAAAACCCAGCTCACGGGATTAAAAATCACGACCTACCCTTGTAGGATTTCAACTTCACTACTGAGCAACTTTAGATTATAACCTATTGTAACCTAGGAATTAACCTCTTAATCCTTCACTAACTTGTAACAACTCTATTACAAGCCACTTTGTGATAACTCTATTACAAAGACTTACAATTCGACTAACTCTAGCCAAGACACAAACACAATAGTTTATGATTTAAAAAGGTTTCCTATGCAATGCTTCTAACTAAGCTAAGTAGGAATTACAATAGATAACTTTAACAAAGGTACAACACAACTGAGGACATGTAATAACTCAATACAGGGAACTGATTCGTTGCTCTGTTGTTCTTTGTTCTTGATGCTCTTAAGAATCGCTTGCCAGACTGATCACTTTAGAGAGTGATTGATTGATTCTTCAAAGTTCAAGTGATGTTTTGTCTTTGGTTTAATGTAAATATAACATTGGTGGCATCACTTGAATGATGCAAGCATGTTTGGTATATAATCATTCCCAATGAAGTTGACTGCTGCACTGTTTTGCACTATTGCGCGTGTATGCAACAACTTTACAACTGTTGGAGAGTTGACTGGTATGATCACCAGGGGAACTGATGCCCATCTGTTCCCCCTGTTGATTTTGACTTCTGAAGAGTTGATTTACATCTCCAGCTTGAGTCTTGTTATTTCGACATACTTGAGGATGTGTATCAGGTTCTTTATCTTGTTCTTGTCATTAAGTTTGTTAGATCATCAAAACATAACAAGGTACATAACCTATCAATTTCCCCCTTTTTGATGATGAAAAACTTATAATTGAAGTTCCCCCCCAAGAACCTAGACATACACATATCCATCATGTATTCCCCCTGAATCTGTTCCCCCTCAATTATTTTCCCCCTTTTGGCATCATAAAAGGAGCAGCAACAAGCAAGATGCAAAAAGAAGTCTAGCTGGGTTAACTCATGCCACATGTGCACACACAAACATGATTGAAAACAGAACATAAGAGCAAGACATACACAACAAAAAGAGAAAACTTTCATTAAAATTTGGATATTAAGCAGGGAGAAGTTTCATTGTTGCCAACACATCCACAAAATAAAAATAGAAAAAACATAAGTACCAGTCATAAACATCATCAGAACTTAAAACAAGGGACATACATTAAGACTTGACATTGGGAACACTTTTGAGGGAGCACTGGAAGGGGAAGGCTTATAGGAAGAGGCAAGGTTTTTGAGAACAATGTCCATTCGAGCGTTTGCTGACATCTTCTCATTGAGCAATTTCTCCTTCAGGTCCTCAACCTGTTTCTTGAGGTCGGAATTTTCCTTTGTCAGACGGGCAACCTTTGTGCTTTGAGAGCAGCTGGAACCATGTGCCTCCTGAAGCTGACTTAGCTGACCCTCAAGAATGGCATTCTTTACCTTCAGCTTCCTGATCTCATCAGTGGCACTATTTTGGGCGTTGATCAACTGGGAGATAGTAGAAGTGTTGCCAGCCCCTCCAACTTTATCGATGCACTCACATTCCTCAAGGGTGGTCTTGGAGAAGGTTTGCTTACGAGTACCCACCTTATCTTTTCCCAAAGGGACTTTGAAGAACTCAAACACCTTAATAAGAAGGAACCCATAAGGCAGCCCATGATTACCATCCTTAAACTCTGCCACCTTCTACATGTGTTCTATCATGATACCAGGAAGGTTGATGGTTGTGTAGCCATCCAGTGCTTCCATGAGAACAAGGTCTACTAGATATGTAATGGACCTTCTCTCAGCACAAGGGAGTAAAACCTTGTTCACCAATTCAAACAACAATTGGTACACTGGAAGGAGGGCCTTCTTGTGTACCCGTTCCCCTTGCTGAAATGCCTTATCCTTCAAGATAGAATTTCTTAAGTTCCAAAAGAAGGATCCCTGAACAGAAGACAATCCCTCACCAGGCACTTGCAAAATAGATCCCAACACAGCAGAGTCCATCACAAAATCAACACCATTCACCATCATACAAATATGATCATCCTCAACTGTGAAGTAGTCAGCATAAAAGCTGCACACTTCTTCCTCATACACCTTGGGACTGTCACCTGTGAACAAGTGCGTCCACTATTAAAATTCACAGATATCCACTAATTGACGCATGCCAGCCATATCCAGAATATCAGGGGCAAATGTACGTCCCCACAACACCTTTTGATTTCTTAATTTTTCTTTGCCAGCATCCTGGGTATCATCAACCTTGGACTTTTTGGAAGAATTAGGTTCCTCACTAGCATCACCCTTCCATTTCACTGATTTGCGAGCACTCTTTCCTTTCTCAGCAGATTTCGCAGACACTTTCTTCTCAGACACCTTTTCAACTATATCTTTCGTCATTTTTTCTCCAGATTCCTCCACTAACTTTTCACCAGAGTTGTCACCTTCAACTTTGTTCAGACTCTTCACACTCACAGAGGATCCCCTTTTTGACTTGGGGATAGTGTGGTTCTATGAGAACTTGCAAGTCAAGGAACCAGGTTCCTCATCCACTTCATCATCCACATTAACTATAGGCATTACTTTCTCATTCACAAACTTACCATCTTTTACCAATCTTCTCCTCTTTTGTTGTTCTTGGCTTTTCTTAATAGCAGACTCAAGAGCCTCCTTCTTTTGCAACCTAGTGGTAGGTCACTTAGAAGTTGGCACTTGAGTAGCAGCCTGTCTATTCCTTGACCTGATAAACCTAGCAATCGCCACATTATCATAATCATCTTCACTGTCCCCATTTTCTTCTTCAGCTAAAGATCTCATCTCCGGAAAAACCATAGATAAAGTCTCAGCGTAGAAGTGAGGAGAGAGAGCAGGGTCAGTACTGACCTGGGGTTCTTGAGAGGAACCAAGGGTTTGATCCTCTATGGAGGGATCAGGTCCCTCAGTAGGTGCCCCAGTAGTACTGTCCGATGTTGATGATTCAACATGCACAAGTTCCCTATTCTCCACTAGAGTCCTATTTTCTTCCCCATGAGACTCAGACACACCCTCACCATCCTCAATGACAACTACCTCAACATCTATTGATAACATATTTTCTATGGCCTCCTTTTCTTGTAACCCCATGGAAAACCCAGTAGAAGAAGGAGTATTACCTGTAGACTCAAGATCAGGGGCTGACATTGTTGATTCAACATGGATAAGACCAACATCTTGGTCTTTGTCAAAGCATTATTCCATTGGTATACTGGAAATTTCTTTATTTTCTTCTTCTTCGACTGTATCTGTTTCAACCATTTTTTTCGGCAAGGCAGAATGAGAAGTCGCAACCACAAACTTCTTGGGAGTTGAAGTTTTGCGACTCCGATGAGAACCAATGCTTGATTGGGTTGGAGAGGAAATAGAGGGTGGTTGTGACTCTGTATTAGGGTTTGGACTGGTTGGAGCGGAGAGTGTGGGTTCTATCATTGTTTTTTCAATAGGCGAGGACGGGGGTGACACTTGGAACATCTTATGTTTTGTGGTGTTCAGACATGGTGAAATGCAGTAAGTTGAATAAGAGAGAGTTTGGTTTGAAGAGAGAAAAAAGGGAAGTTTTGGATTTTTGATGTGAAAAGTGGTGAAAGTGATAGTGAAATGATGTATCTAAGAGGGATGAGGGACCGGTTAAGAAAAGGCGGCAATTTAGGTAGTCGGTTCGCTTCATAACAAGTGAGATGTTTGGGTTTATAAATCGGGAAAGAAAGAAACTGACAGGTGATGATGTGGCACCGTTTCAACCGTTTAATAAATTGTGCAAGAGGGTACAGAGAAATTACTGACCTGTGTTGAGGGAACCAGGTTCCCTAGCAGATTTTGCAAATGTAAGCTTCATCCTTTGACCAACGTGCAATGCATTAGCTGCTTGTTTGCTCTGTAATCATCATGCGTGTCTACCTGTAACGGTATAGAAATGAGTTAGACTTTGCCAGAATACACTTTTTAGCTAATTTACTTGTGCATTTCTTTCATAGCCAATCATTGAGGGACCAGGTTCTCAACTTGGTTTTATCAACCCTAGTGCCAAGTGATTTCTTTCAAAATGCTCTCTGCTCAGTGCGTTGGTGAATATGTCTGCAATTTGAACTTCTTTGCTACAAAATTTCATACAGATGAGCCCTTTTTCAACATTGTCTATGATAAAATAGTGTCGCACATCAATGTGCTTTGTTCTCTTATGTTGAACTGGATTCTTGGCCGTGTTGAGTGCACTGGTATTGTCACACAACAAGGGCATGCAATCGGAGAACACTCCAAAGTCTTCTAGCTGCTACTTAATCCATAGCAGTTGAGCACAACAGGAGGCAGCTGTCACATATTTAGCTTCTGTAGTTGAGAGGGCCACTGAGTTTTGTTTTCTTGTACCCCATGAAATTAGACATGAACCCAGAAAATGTGCCATTCCAGAAGTGCTTTTCCTATCCACTAGATACCCTGCATAATCTGCATCAACATATCCAACTAAGTCAAAATTGTATCTGGAGGGATAGTAGAGAACCAGGTCATGTGTTCCTTTAAGATATCTGAGGATTCTCTTGGCTGCCTTCTGATGAGATTCTTTTGGATTAGATTGAAACCTGGCACAAAGACCCACACTAAAGACAATATCTGGTCGGCTTGTTGTGAGATACAGGAGTGACCCTATGATACCTCTATACATGGTCAGATTTACAGAAGAACCAGGTTCATCCATGTTTAGACGAGTGGTTGTGGCAATGAGAGTGTCAATGATTTTTGATGCTCCTATGCCAAATCTCTTGTGCAATTCCTTGATGTATTTCTGCTGGCTTATCATTGTCCCCTTTTGAGATTGTTCCACTTGTAAACCCAAGAAGAAATTCAATTCCCCCATCATGCTCATTTCAGACTCATTTCCCATGAGTTTTGCAAATTCCTCACACAAAGAGTCGATTGTTGCTCCAAAAATGATGCCATCAACCTAGACTTGCACAAGGAGTAGGTTCCTCCCTCGTTTCTTCAGAAAAAGGGTGTTTTCAATTTTTCCTCTAGTAAAGCCATTTTCTAGAAAAAAATTTGACAACCTTTCATACCACGCACGAGGAGCCTGCTTTAGCCCATACAAAGCCTTGTCAAATTTAAAGACATGCTCAGGATGCTCATGATTCTCAAATCCAGGGGGTTGTTTGACAAAGACTTCTTCTTTTAGAAAGCCATTCAGAAATGCACTTTTGACATCCAATTGGAACAATGTGAATTCCATATGTGATGCAAAGGCAATAAGAATTCTAATTGCCTCCATTCGAGCAACTGGAGCAAAAGTTTCATCATAGTCAATCCCTTCATCCTGATTATAGCCTTGAACTACTAGCCTTGCCTTGTTTCTTGTTGTGTTTCCAAACTCATCAAGTTTGTTCATGAATACCCACCCGGTTCCTATGACAGTCCTATTCGCAGGTCGTGGAACCAGGTGCCATACTTTGTTCCTCTCAAATTGATGGATCTCTTCTTGTATGGCTGTAATCCAATCTGCAAATTTTAATGCTTCTTTGATATTTTTGAGCTCTATTTGAGAGAGAAAGGCTGAGAAGGCAAGTGAGTTTCTAGCCTTTGATCTGGCTTGAATTCCTGAATCAAGAGAAGTGATTATGTTTTCAAGAGGGTGTGAACCTTTGTGCTTCCAATTTGATACCTGAATCTCATTGATAGATGATCCAGGTATATGTGACTATGGTTCTTGGCCGCTTCTCATCTCAGCGTGTGTGGGGCCTTGGACAACATCGACAACTCTGTTCTCAACTTCAGTTGTTGTGATTGCGGGATATATAGTTGCACCACCCTCATTTGATTCCTTGACGTGACTCATCATGTCAGCTTTCCATTTGCCATGTAAATGAATTCACCAGGAACAATTGAATGTTCTTTGTGTTGATCAATTCTTATCATGCAAGTCCTTCTCACAAGAGTGGTGAGATTCATCAAAGATCATTAGTATGCTTTCCTCAACACATTGAGTTTTTTTGTTATATACTTTGTAGGCTTTGCTTTGTGATGAATATCTAAGAAAGACCCCTTTATCACTTTTCACATCAAATTTTCCAAGTGCTTCCTTGCCGATGTTGAGAACAAAACATTTATAGCCAAAAGTTCTCAAATGTGTCAGCTTGGGCTTCCTTCCATTCAACAGTTCATATGGTGTTTTGTTTAGAAGGGACCTGATCATGCACCTGTTTATCAAGTAGCATGCAGTGTTGACGGCTTCTGCCCAAAAACCTTTTGCAATGCCACTGTTAATCAACATTGTTCTTGCCATGTCTTTAAGAGTCCTATTCTTCCTCTCCAAAACACCATTTTGTTGTGGTGTTCTTGGAGCTGAAAAATTGTGACTGATTCCATTTTCAACACAGAATTTGTCGAATTTGGCAATATCAAATTCTATCCCATGGTCAGACCTAATACATAGTACATTGTTACTCATCTTCACCTGGATCTTCTTGACAAATGCAACAAATACTTGGAAGGTTTCATCCTTGGTTCTGAGAAACAAAGTCTAGGTGAATCTGGAATAGTCGTCCACTATAGCAAAGATGTACCTCTTTCCTCCTCTGCTTGGCACCCTCATAGGTCCACATATATCCATATGGAGAAGATCAAGTGGCTTTGAGGTACTAACTTCCTTTTTGGGCTTGAAGGAGGATCTAGAATGCTTTGTTTTTGCACCCGCATCACACACTTTGTGATCCTTGAAGCTTGATTTGGACAAACCACGAACCAGGTCCTTCTTGACCAATTTGTTGACCCACCTTCTGTGCCATAATTCGACATCATCATCAACAACACTTAGACAACTAAGATAAGCACTCTGCAGGGACTCAAAATCAGCAACATAGATATTTTTGTATCTTTTCGCCACTAAGACCACTTCACCAGTCACAAGATTAGTGACTATGCATATCTTTGACACAAATTCCACTTTTTTTCCCTTTTCACAGATTTGGGAAACACTCAGCAAGCTGTACTTTAATCCGTTGACATAGTACACATTTTCAATAGAGTGAGAGAGAGACTTCCCAATCCTTCCAACTCCCAGAATGTATCCCTTTTTTGCCATTTCCAAAGGATACACTCCCTCCTTGCAGGGCCTTCAGTGAAAGGAAATCGATTGTACTTTCAGTCATGTGCTTTGAGCAATCACTATCCATATACCATTGTTGACTTCTCCCCTTCACTGCTCACTGCACAAGGAAATTAAGGGTTATATTTAGGAACCCAAACAAGTTTGTTTTTCTGTTGAGAATGAAACTTGGCCTTACAGATTTCTTTAAAGTGCCCAATGTTACAATAGTGAGTGCAGAGCCAGTTGTCAGGAATAGTAACGTACTTGGTATGAGGGTTATATGGAGTTTTTTTCCCTTTGGAACTCGATTCCCTGCCTGTTTCCCCCATTATTTGTGTACATGGCAGTGATAGCATCCGAGGACCAGGTCCACTTGAGTGATTTTTCAAGATCACTCTTGACTCTACCTAGTTCTTCCTGAAGTTGTTTGTTCTTCTCAAGTTCAGTACATAAACTAGATTTCACTGGTTTTATCTCATCTTCAAGCCTAAGATTTGTTTCATCCGCAACTTCCTTTCCCTTTTGAAGAATCTCATGCCTACCTTCTCCTTTTAGTTCCTCAATTGTATCCTTCAGATCTATAACTACTACTAATAGGTCATCTCTTTCATGCTCTATGTTAGCAACCTTTTTGGTTAAGATTTCTTTTTCCTTTTCAACACACCTAATGGTATCCTTTAAATCGACCACAACTACTACTAGATCATATCTCTCATGTTCTAAGCTAGCAACCTTTTCAGTTAAAGCTTATTTCTCCTTCTAAACACACTCAATGATCTCTTTTAGATCGACCACAACAACCACTAGATCATCTCTATGTTCTATGTTTGCAATTGTTTCAGTTAAAACATCATTTTCTTTCTTCAAACTCTCAGTGGTTTCTTTTAAATCTACCACAATGACTACTAGGTCATCTCTCGACTATTTTGCTTCTCCTAGTTCCAGAGTCAATGTATTTTTATCATTTATAAGACTGTGACAAGCATCAATTAAAAAATTTGCCAAATAAAAAAGATTTTTAGGAGAATAAGACTTCAGATTTCTTTGAACGTCTAGAAAGTTTACCTCATCATCATCGTCGTCATCTTCATCATCATCAGACTATGCCATCAAGTTAAAGATGGAGTCATACTCAGCTGCTTCACTTTCCACTACCATCATGGAACTGTCACCTTGATCATCATCTTCTTCAGATTCGCTAGAAGAGTCTCCCCATGCAGCAAGAGCTTGTTTAACAACATTGTCAGCGACATTTTTCCTCTTGAAGCGTTTGTCAAGAACCGGGTTCCTCTTAACTGCTTTGTTTGTGTTGTATTTGTATTGATCTTACTTGAGGAGAGGACAATCCTTGATGCAATGTCTTGGTTTACCAAACTTATGACAAAGGTCATAACTTTTTGGCTTGCTGGAACTTCCCTTTTTGGAATGCCTCCATTTCTGTGAACCATTTTCTGGAATCTTTTTGTCAGGTAAGCCATATCAGCATTCTCACCACCTGAATTATTGATGTCCGTCTTGAGGACCAGGTTCTTCTCCCTTTTGGGATCTCTTCTCTTATTGTCCTTCTTCTTCTTCTTCATTTCATAGGTTTTCAGATTACCAACAAGTTCATCGATGGTTAGCTTCTGCAGATCCTTTGCCTCTGTGATAACATTCACTTTACTTTCCCAGGAACTGGGCAAAACACTGAGTATTTTCCTGATAAATTTGTTTCTTGGAATGATTTCTCCTAGAGAGTGAAGCTCATTGATGATAAAGGTGAATTGAGTATACATGTGAAGGATGGATTCATCATCTTTTAACCTGAAAAGCTCATATTCTATAGTAAGTATGTCAATCTTTGATTGCTTACCTTGTGTTTTCCCTTCATGAGCTATTTGGAGAGCTTCGCAGATCTCTTTAGCAGATTGGCATGCTGAAATCCTGTTGTATTCATCAGGACCAATACCATAGACAAGAATTTTCTTTGCACGAAAGTTCTTCTATGGTCTTGCGATCAACATCTTTGAATTCCTTTCTTGTTTTGGGGACTGTTACTGCAGGGTCACCAATGGTTTTTGTAGGGATGAAAGGTCCATCACAAATGACGTCCAAGAGCTTTGAGTCTTCAACAATGGTGAGGTCGTGTATCCTAGTCTTCCACCATCCATAGTATTGGCCATTGAATCTTGGTGGCCTGTAGGTAGATTGACCTTTTTCAAAGTTTGGTGGAGCATCCATGAGGATCATTTCTAGATGTTAGCCTGATAGAAAGAACCTGATCTGATACCATTTGATAAAATTTAAGGGTCCACCAAATTATATAGAGAAACAGGTTCTCTATTAGTTCCCATAGAACACACATATTGCAGTAAGTAAATGACACAGAGAAGTTTTACGTGGAAAACTCCCAGCTCACAGGATTAAAAACCACGACCTACCCTTGTAGGATTTCATCTTCACTACTGAGCAACTTTAGATTACAACCTATTGTAACCTAGGAATTAACCTCTTAATCCCTCACTAACTTGTAACAACTCTATCACAAGTCACTTTGTAATAATTCTATTACAAAGACTTACAACTCGACCAACTCTAGCCAAGACACAAACACAATGGTTTATGATTTACAAAGGTTTCCTAATAAAAAAATGCTTCTAACTAAGCTAAGTAGGAATTACAAGTAGAGAACTTTAACAATGGTACAACACAACTGAGGACATGTAATAACTCAATACAGGAAATTGGTCCGTTGCCAGATTGATTAGTCACTTTAGAGAGTGCTTGATTGATTCTTCAAAGTTCAAGGATGTTTTGTCTTTGATTTAATGTTAATATAACATTGGTGACATTACTTGAATGATGCAATCATGTTAGGTACAAAATCATTCCCAATGAAGTTGACTGCTGCACTGTTTTGCACTGTCGCGTGTGCAGGCAACAACTTTACAGCTGTTGGAGAGTTGACTGGTACGATCACCTGGGGAACTGATTTTTTGACTTCTGAAGAGTTGATTTACATCTCCAGCTTGAGTCTTGTTATTTCCACATACTTGAGGATGTGTATCAGGTGTCTTATCTTGTTCTTGTCATTAAATTTGTTAGATCATCAAAATATAACAAGGTATATATAACCTATCAACATTTGAAATATTCTATTAGTCTTGTATAGTTGTATTTGTTCTTCATTTACCTATCGTCTATGAAAATCTTATCATTATTTTACGTCCCAAAAACGCTTTTCACCCAGTGGTTGTCCAACTGAGCTTTGACATTTGAAACATACTCCTAAACAATTTAAAAATATCCAAATATATACCTAAATTATATATCCCTACGTGGCTTCCGTCGTATTAGACAAATCAGATCAATAATTTCAAGTCGATGGGAAGGGTATATTTTGAGACGAAAGTTAACAATAGTATTTTTTATGGACAATAGATAAACAAAAGATAAAACTAAATTGCATAACGTTAGACACATATGTGTGCCTTTGGCCTGTTATATATGATATTGTATCGTTAAAATGTGTGAATAAACGATTCAAGTGAGATTAAACTCTAATATGGAACAGAGCCAAAGGGAATAACAAGTTCATGGTCTAATGAGTCACAAAATTGAGCCCACATGGCCATTTTCTTGTTAATGTATATAAATAACAAGAATGTCGTTCCTTTTTTTTTTTTCAACGATAAAAAGAAACTTATATTACTAAAACAAAATTCTTACATAATTATCACATAGTTCCGAAGGACATTACTATTGTTTATAGCCACTAAGCTATTACAAATATTGGTAGTTAAAAATTTGGTACCAAAACATACTCCTTTCTTGTCCTTATCTAATGCAGCTTCAAACAAAAAAAAGCGGACGAGCAGGGTACACACATCTTTTTGGGTGGAATTAGTTGATGACTCCCTTTGCTAGTCGATGACTACTCCATTTCCTTCACTGAAGTTATGCTTGATCGTTGGTATTTTCAATAGGTGCATTATTGACCTGCAGTTGAGTATATTGTTAGTTAGGACATTGTCCTCATTCATCATTTTTATCATGTCTGAGGAGTCCGATTCTATTTCCAGTATGGGAACATCATATCCAAGGCGATTTTTAGGTCTTGCTCCAGTGCTAGTAGTTCTGCCTGCAAAGAAGATGCTGCATAACAAGATTTATAGAAGCCCATGATCCAGTCATCGTTGCCATTTCTAAAGGCTCCTCCTATCCATGCATGCAAGGTTGTCTTTAAAAAAACATCATCAATATTGAGTTTGATTGTGTTATGATGGGGCTTAGACCAACCAATCTCTATTTTGATTTTAGTTTGTTGGAGGGGATTTCTTTCCGTGAAGAAATTATATTCCCATGATTGATAAAGAACCCGAATTACACAAAAATCTTGGTCTAGGTTATTGAAATTATTATTGTTCCTATTTTCAAAAGGTTCCAAATGGCAATAGGGGAAATATTTGCCCACTGACATTGTTGGTTTCTGCCTCGCAGGGCGGAATTCTTTTGGACAATTATCCAGTGAGAGTTATTAAGGGTTGGTTCTAGATTTAGTCCAAGATTTGTTCAGAAGCGGGTTGCTATAGGACACTTAAGGAAGATGTGAGTAGCATTTTCTGGCCCTTGTTTACAAACGGGACATTTGACATAAATATTGATTTCAATATGATGAAGGAGAGCTCTACATGGTATTCGATTATGCATTTCGCCCGACCCGGTGAGATCAGATTTCTAGAACAAAGTGAAGTGATAGGAAGAGAAGACTGCTGGCAGGAAATCTCTATTCAAGAAAGCCCCCAGACAAATAATTTAATTTTATTAGAGCAATGAAGTTCCCATATCCAAGTGAAATCAAGCTTTTGGATAGGATTAATGGAATGATTATCATCAAGTAGCTTGTAACAAGATTTAATTGTAAAAATACCACTATTACTAGGATCCCAAGTCATATGATCCTTACCAACAAAATTACTAGGAATAGGAGTGACTTTAATATTACTAATTAAAGAGTTAGGTAACTCAAAGGAAATTTTGAATATGTCCCAGCTATCACCATTCATGTGGTCTTGTAATCCAATCGATGCAGGGGAACCTCAATACTATTTCTAAGATTGAGATTATTATAGATCCATCTAAAATTCCAAATATTGATACTAGAGGTTTTGCAAGGGTGCCACAAAGTACCTTGGTTGCAAATCTTCCAACCTTTCACAAGAAACAAGAATGTCGTTCAAATACAAATTTCGTAAATTTTTCCTTTGTTAATGTATATAAATAATATTTTAAGAAAATAATAAGTATATGCACAATAAATCGACATCGTTTGAATATAATACAAAGTAAAGGTACATTGGAGACAAAAACTAATAGTTTAAATCCATTATAAGACGAATGGTATAAACCTGACATCACTTATGAAAAATCATGCTGCTGGCAACTAGTACAGTATATTATTTTTGTTGTAGCATTTCATCCATCCAAATCAGTAGTGCAGAATATATAGTGGGTTTTATAACCAATGAGTACTTTTATTTTCTCTGTGTCTTGTGTGTGAAGGTGGGTGGGTGGGGTTCTAATTTTCCAATAATTGGTATTACTAGTATTTTGTTTGGTCACTAGACAGTTGTAGTATTTTGTAGGGATTTGGAAGAATTCAATAGTTTTTGTTAAATTTATTTGTATTAGGAAATTTATTAAATAAGTATAAATAATTAATTACAAATTCAGTAATTAAAATGGATTATGATACAAGCTTAAAAATCCAAAAAATTCAAATTGCCGGCGCCGCTTCTACTACAACTGAAGTATTTAATTCATAAATGCGCTAGTCAGGAGATTTACGGGTTTCTCCATGCAAAAGCGAATCATTTGAAGCATCCACGACTTGAATTACTAGTCGTTAGGAATCATCACAAGTCAAGATGAACTTCCTTGTTTCCACGACCTAAAAATCTATTTTGTTCGGAGATTGATCTTATGCTATATAAAATCATATATATCCGTCTAATCTAGTGAAGAGACACTCTTTTCAATACTCATAGTGGTGTTTATATATAGACTAGTACTAGGATTTCAAGAGAACTAGCAAATAGGTTAACGATCAATTTCCAACAACTATTAGAATGAAGTAACTAGCTAGCTAGAATTAGAAAGATCAGCTATCTATATCTACCGACAAGGACCTTGTAACATTAACATATACTATATGTCCCCTCGCTTTTGGTCCATTCATAGTTTCATCGATCACAATTTTGCTTGCTTTTTCTTTTGTTCTTTGACTTTTTTCCCACAAGAAAAAAAAAGTTGTGAAGAGAATGAAAACAACCTTCAGTAGTGTAATCACTATTTCTGAAATAGTATGGTTTCATGATGCTGTTGATATCACTACAAGAAAGTGTGCAATATCACTACAAGAAAGTATGAAATATGCAATAATGTTTTAGCAACAAATGAAATATTGTTAGCTAAAATTAATAAATGGCAACAACTCGATAAAATTATTACTATAACAGACTTTTTGGCAATAAAATTTTCTTGTTGGCAAACATGTCAATTTTGTTGCCATATTCTGCGGTTTAGATAATAAACTTTAAATTTTAAAAAATGGCAACAACATTCTAGCAACAACTGTAGTATTGTTGCCAAATTTTAATAAATAGCAAAAACTAAAATTTGCAAAAAAATAGAACTTCTAACACAATAAAGTTAAAATCTAAACAGAATTGGCAATAGTGAAGTTTTTTGGTTGGCAATACATATTATTTTGCCAATGACATGCGTGAATTGTGGCCTAAAATTTTAAATCAAGCGCGGCAAGCCTTTCGCTTTTGAATTATTTTTCCCGGACTTTTAGCCCACTCTCTAGTAACCATTCTGCCTATGGTTTTTCGCTGCATCCTCCTTGTTGCGTCGTGTTTCCTTTTTTAATGGACCTTTTCTATTGTTGGCATAACATGAATGTGAAATATTGTTTCCTCGAAGGATTCTGCGATAAGAAATTGAATTGAAGGTCAATAGTTCCACACTTCTAGTTTTAAATACTAATTTCATGAGAAGTTTATCAATTACTTGTTGTTATTTTTGGTATTGAATCTTTTTGGTTTATGAAAAGTTTGCTTTATGTCCCTTGTCCAATTTTGGTTCGTTCAATATTTTGGTGCGGTACGTGATTTTATAATTGTAGATGGTTTCCAGCTTTGGGAAGAAAGCATTATTATACTAAGTATTTACATTATTTTATTTTTTGAGAAAAGATAAATCTTAGAAAATTAGTACCTCATTCCCTTACACTCTGTTTACATCCCAGAAAGTGTGAAATAAAAAAATTATCCAACTTAGTTGAATCGATTCACCTTGGTGCTCTTAAGTAATTTTTCTTTTTTTAAAGAAGAACATATATGTTATCTTAGACGTTAATACTTTTGTGACTCCCACGATAAACAGGAATCGCAAAGTAGAAATTCTGTTGGCCTAATATACATAGCTAAAAGTGAAAATTTTGTTTGCATAATATTGTCCGGTAATATCCAAGTTTCTCTAACAATTTGGCTTTCCAGTTCAACTCAAAGCCTTATGTTTTTAAGCGTTTCTCTATTCTATTTTTTCTCATACAATATATAATAAGAAATACAGAAAACATTAAGCGTATAATTTTACATTTATATTTTATTGTAGGTAAGTACATGATAGATAAGAGTTGGATACTCCTTAAGAATAAGATCTTACCTCAATACTTGAATGGTATGGAACAACTTTTGAATTTCGCATTTTTTAATCCTAATGCTGGTGTAGGAATCCAATGTCTGTGTATTAAGTGTAATAATGTTCTTTAGAAAATATGAGAAGAAGTAAAGACATATTTACTTACGCGAGGAATAATCTCTTCTTTTAACCAACATCAATAATCTTTTTATTGTTGGCTTTCAGACAGTAACCCAACCCCAACCCCCAATGGTCATCTTCTGCCGGAACCCTATCGGCCGCGCCGATCACAACCAGGTAAGATTTCCGACCACCCCTCACCTCTCTCTCCCCTCTCTTATACCACTCCCTTCTCTCCCTTCTACACCCCAACATACACCATAGCTTTCTTCTTTGGCGACTGCTATCCCGCCGGTGACATATATTCCGGTAGCCGCAATCTTTTCCCCTCTATTGTCCCTTCCTCATCCTCCCCTCTCGCCAGTGACATATATTTCAGAGGCAGCCTTTTTTTTGTTCTTGGGTTTTCTATGTCTTCTAGGTATTACACGGTGGCTATTGGAGACGAGTGAGGAGCACACACGCAAATATAGAAGAACTTCTAGGGCGAGTATCAGTAAGAGGCGGTGGAAAGTTGGACGTGAATGCACCAGGTGTCGCAACAACATCGTGTATGCCAAGACAATTTTTAGGTTCTATTCCCGGGAGTTGGTACTTCCCGCTTTACTGTTTTCTCTTCCTTGTGTTAGTTAAATTGTTGCCTTTTTAGTTCGCATTAGTTTAGATCATACAATTATCATGCCTATAGTTACAACTTATTTTCTCCTAGTCTGGTCCGTTTGCCTATTCTGTGTTAGTGATTCTCCTTAGTTTGTTGTAGGTATAGTGGATGTAGTATGGGATGGTAGATTAAGGTCATGTCATCGGGGGGGCGGAGTTGAGGCAGGGGATAGGGAAGAGTACAAGGGGTGGGACGGGAGGTAAGGGGCACAAGGGAGCCTATAGGTTGAGAATTAGGTCATGGAACATAGGTACATTGACGGGAAAGTCTATAGAGCTGTCGAAGATCCGCCAGAAGAGGAATGTCAATATAGCGTGTGTCTAGAAGACTAGGTGGGTAGGATCGAAGTCGAGGGATGCAGACGAGTATAAGTTGTGGTACACTAGAGTACTGAAGGGTAACAATGATGTGGGTATTTTGGTAGATAGGGAACTTAGAGAGTCTATGGTAGAGGCTACGTAGGTGAATGATAGGTTAATGTCTATTAAGTTGGTGGATGGATAGTGTACCCTAAATGTCGTTAGCGTTTATGCGCCCGCAATCGGGCTTGGATGAGGAGGTTAAGAGGCACTTCTAGGAGGAGTTGGATGAGATTGTGCATAATATTTTGCCTGATAAGAGGTTATTTATAGGAGGGGATTTTAATGAATATATTGGGTCGACTGCAGGCGGTTATGGTGAGGTGTATGTCTTCGATTTTGGGGATAGGAACACAGGAGGTACTTCGCTGTTGGATACCACTAAGGCATTTGAGCTGGTGATTGCGAAATATAGTTTTTCGAAGAGGGAGGAGCATTTGGTTACTTTTTAGAGTACGGTGTCGAAGAATCAAATTGACTATTTTCTCCTTAGGAGGTTCTACAAAGGGTTGCGTAAGGATTGCAAGGTTATCCAGGGTGAGACCCTCATGGCGCAATATAAGCTCTTGGTGATGGACGTTGGTATCATAACGAAGAGGAAGAAGAGGATTGCACGAGGACGATCGAGGATTAGGTGGGGAGCCTTGACTAAGGATAAAACTCAAGAGTTGGAAGGGAGGTTATCACTGTGGGAGCCTGGAGAAGTAGTGGGAACACGAGAGATATGTGGTCGACGACGACAGATTGTATAAGGAAGGCAGTGAGAGAGGTGTTGGGATTCTCGAAGGGTTACTTTGGTAGGAACAAAGGAGACTGGTGGTTGAATGAAGTGGTCTAAGGTAAAGTCGAAGAGAAGAAGACGACGTACCTGAAGTTAATAGGGAGCACATGCGAGGAAGAGAGGAGAGCAAACATAGAGAGGTATAAAGTAGCTAGGAAGGAGGAAAAGTTGGAAGTCACGGAGGCTAAGACTACGACTTTTGGTTGTTTGTACGAGGAACTAAGCGCTAAAGATAGGGAGAAGAAATTATTTCGGCTGGTCAAGACGAGAGAGAGGAAGGCTCGGGATCTGGACCAAGTGAGGTGCATTAAAGACGAGGTTGGTAGAGTATTAATGAGAGAGCCTGAGATTAAGCAGAGATGACGCACTTACTGTCATGAATTTCTGAATGAAGAAAGGGATCGGGATATTGCGCTAGCTGAGTTGGGGATTTGGGTACTGTAAGTGCATCAAGGTCGAGGAGGTCATGGGGGATATGTGTAAGATGTGTAGGGGCAGAGCTAACAGGACTGACGAGATTTCGGTAGAGTTTTGGAGGTGTGTGGGTAAAGCATGTTTGGAGTGGCTAACTGGGCTGTTCAATACTATTTTTAGGACGAAGAGGATGCCGGATAAGTAGAGGTGGAGTACGGTGGTTCCTTTGTACAAGAACAAAGGTGATATCCAGAGTTGCAACAACTATAGAAGTATCAAATTATTGAGCCATACCATGAAAGTTTGGGAGGGGGTGGTATAAGCGAGGGTGAGGAAGAAGGTATCTATATCTAACAACTAGTTCGGGTTCCTGACGGGTCATTCTACTACGGTAGCTATCTACCTATTAGGAGGTTGGTGGAACAGTACAGGGATATCTGCACATGGTGTTTATTGATCTGGAGAAAGCGTATGACAAGGTTCCTAGAGAGGTTCTTTGGAGATTCCTCGAGGCTAAAGCTGCGTTGGTTTCTTATATTAGGGCGATTAAGAACATGTATGATGGAGCTAAGACCCGGTAAGGATAGTGCGAGGCGACTTTGAGAATTTTTCGGTTGTTATGGGGTTACACCAAGGATCTGCGCTCAGCCCATTCTTATTTTCTCTGGTGATGGACGCACTGCATATGATAATCAAGGGGAGGTGCCATGGTGTATGTTATTCACTGATGACAAAGTTATGATCACACAAATATGCATTAACGAGAGGCTAGAGGTTTGGAGACAAGCCTTTGAGTCTAAGGGTTTCAAGTTGAGCATGACAACGACGGAATATCTTGAGTGCAAATTCAGTGCGGAGCCGAGGCAAGGGGCATGGACGTGAAGCTCGGATCCCAGGTCATTCCCAAGAGAGGCAGTTTCAAGTACGTTGGGTCAGTTCTACAGAAGGATGGGGAGATCGACGAGGATGTCACACACCATATAGGGATGGGATGGATGAAATGGAGGTTAGCATCTCGAGTCCTATGTGACAAGAAAGTTCCATCGCTACTCAAAGGTAGGTTTTATAGAGCGGTGGTTAGACTGGCATGTTGTATGGGATGAGTGTTGGCCTGTTAAGAACTCACATATTTAGAAGATGAAAGTAGAAAACATGAGGATGTTGAGGTGAATGTGCGGGAACACTAGGATGGATAATATTAGGAATGAATATATTCGGGAGAAGGTGAGTGTGGCTCCCATGGATGAAAAGATACGGGAAGCGAGGCTCAAATGGTTCGGGCACGTACAGAGGAGAAGCCCAGATTCCTTGGTTAGGAGGTTCGAGCGGTTGGCGTTGGTGGGTATGAGTAGAGGTAGAGGGCGGACTAAGAAGTATTGGGGGACAGATGATCAGGCCGGATATGTCAAGGCTTCAGATCTCCAAGGACATGACCATCGATTGGAAGCTGTGTAGGTCGAGCATTAAGGTTGTAGGTTAGGATGTAGTTGAGCATATTTATAACTTGTACCAGTATGAGGATAGTATGATAGGATTTTGTCTTAGAATTCTAGTGGTCAATGTTGGGTTCACATTACTCTTCCATTTTCATAGTGTCAGGCCTTATTTACTGGTTATTATTTTAGCTTTCTATCCATTTATTGGTTCTTGTGATGTTGTTATTATTTCTATGATTTTTATTGATGGTAATGGTATATTATCTCTTTTATTCTTCTTGAGCTGAGGGTCTATCAGAAATAACCTCTCTACCCCCTCGGGGTAGAGCTAAGGTGTGCATACACACTACTCTCCTTAGTCCCTACTTGTGAGATTTTATTGGATTTTTGTTGTTGTTGTTGTACTTAGGAAAGGAATACATTCAATATATTATAGGTGGATTTATCATGGTGATTCAGTTTCATCTTCAGATGATGGAACAAATGTTGGTACAAGGTTCAAATATAGAGAATGATGATGCTTCAACTTTTGAAATGTTGCATGACTTATATCCTGGTGTTCCCACTAATAGTCATGAGTTTGATGAGAATAGTGAGTCTAACTATGAAGATCCTAATACAAAAGCTAAAATTTTCTATAGATTATTAAAAGATGCAGAGGAAAAGCCATATCCTGACTGTAAAAAGTTCTCCAAACTCTCTTTTGTAATGCATTTATTTCAAATGAAGTGTTTGCATGGATGGTGTAATACCTCATTTGACTATTTATTGAAACTATTGAGTGATGTTTTACCTAAAGGAAATGTGCTCCGGAATTCTATATATGAAGTTCAAAAGATAATTAAAGGCTTGGGTTTAGATTATGTGAAGATAGATGCATGTGTTAATTATTGAATTTTATATAGAAAAGAATATGTTGATCTCGAGCAATGCTCTAAAGGTGGTGAAAAGGTATGGATTGTGAAAAGGAGAACATACTGATGAAAAGGTTGCTTCAGGGAATGCGAATAAGAGAAATAAAGGAATTTCAAGAAATATTCTTAGATACTTTCATATAATACAAAGATTACAATGATTGTTTATGTAATGGCCCAAACAGTCGTTTTGCTTTCTAGATACCCGTTTGCCTAGTTAAAACTTTTCGTATGTGATTTTACTGTTTTATAACTTTCGAGGATGATTGGTTTAATTTTGGAAGGATTCAGGTTAAATTCGGAACATTTAGGGATCGTTTGGTACGAGTGATAATGGATAATTAATCTCGGAATTAAATTTGAGATGATTTTATCCCATGCTTGGTTGGGATAAAATTGCGTTATAACTAATCTCGGGATTGTAGTGTTTATTTATCCTTATGGGAGGATGGAATAATTAATCTCGCGATAAGTTATCCCGAGATAATTAATCCCCGGATAACATATTTCCAACCAAATGACCCTTAGTTCCATAATAGTGGCCTAGGTGGCCAAGTTTGACTAGAGTCAATATTTTGAGTAAACGACCTCGGAATCGGGATTTAAAGGTTCCAATTGGTTAGTATGATAATTTTGGACTTGGATGTGTGTAACGACCCGGTCGGTCATTTTGATTATTTTATCCTTGTTCCCCAATTTATTGCCTCCTCTATATTCAATTGTGATTATATGACTTTCCGAGGTAGTTGTTTTGGTTTCGGGTGAGTTTCTAAGTGAATTGGGACACTTAATCCCAAGATTGGAAGCTTAAGTTGGAAGAGTTGGCCGGAGCTTGACTTTTGTGTAGACGACTCCAAAATGGAGTTTTGATGTTTCTAGTAGCTTTGTATGATGATTTTGGTCTTAGGTGTATGCTCGTATATTGATTTGGAGGCCCGTAGATCATTTTGGTTTGAATATGCGAAAGTTGGGAAGTTGAAGGTTCGAAAGGTTAAGAGGTTTGATTGAGAGTTAATTTTGTTGATATCGGAATAGGATTTTAGTTCCAGAAGTTAGAATAGGTCTATTGTGTCATTTACGACTTGTGTGTAAAATTTGAGGTCAATCGGAGTTGATTTGATATGATTCGACATTGATTTTAGAAGCGGAAAGTTCATTAGTTTCATTAAGCTTGAATAGTGGTGCGATTCATGATTTTGATGTTGTTGGTTTTATTTAAGGCTTTGACTAAGCTCGTATCATATTTTAGGATGTGTTGGTATGTTTGGATGGTGTCTCGGCGCCTCGGGTATGATTTAGATTGATATCAGATTGAATTTGGACTTAAGGAAATTGCTAAAGCTTGAAGCTTCTTGTGTATAGCACCTGTGTGGTTTTGGCCGCATGTGCGAGAATGCAGAAGCGTCCATGGGTCGCAAAAGTGGTTTGGGTATTTCTTGGTTATGGGCGGGAGAACGCAGGTACGAAGTCTTTGGCGTAGAAGCCGGAATCCCATGTGCACAGTAGGTTTGCAGAAGCAAAAATGCAGGTGTGCTATTTGTGCCGCAGAAGCGGAATGTCCCTGAATTTAGTTGAGGCTTCACTTGCAATGGATTTTTCTGCAGGTGGGGAGTTGCAGGTGCGATAGAGAGGCCGCATATGCGGATATCGCTGGGCATAAAAATAGAAGATCGAGAGTTAGAGTTAATTTTCATATTTTGAGTTGTAGAGCTCGGTTTTGGGAAATTTTGGAAAGGATTTTCAAGATTTGGATTGGGGTAAATGTTTTTTACTCGGATTTACTTATTATTCATAATTCCATCATTGTTTTTAATATTGAATTAGTGTTTTGAGTTGGAGAAAATTGAGGATATTGTGAAATATTTCTAAACTATAAATTGGGGATTTGAATGTCTATTTGAGTTCGGAATTGGATAAATTTGGTATGGTTGGACTCATTATTGAATGAGCGTTCGAATTTTGTAAGTTTGGTCAGGTTCCGAGGTGCGGGCTAGGGGTTGACTTTTGAGTTGTGTTTTTAATTTTCTTTAAATATTGCAACTTTATTATCCAGAATAATTTTCTATAATTTGTATTTATGGTATTAAGTTATTTTGGCTAGATTCGAGCCATCCAGAGTTGGATTTTCTAGAAAAAGGTTTACTAGCGGGTTGATTAGCTTGTTTGAGGTAAGTATCTTGCCTCTATGTGTGAGGGAACTACCCATTAGAATTTGGATTGATTGTTCTATTTGTATTATGTAGAAGCCGTGTTCGCGAGGTGACGAGTGTGTAAACGGGCTATATATGATATTTGAAGGGTTTAAGTTATTTAGACTCTTTCCATGTCTTAATTGAGTTGTCATACCATGTTACATCTTTCATTGTTAGTCTATTGTTACATGTGTTAATCTACTCCTACATGCCTTATTAGACGTTGCCATCACTTGTTGTACCTCTTACTTATTATATTGCTCTCATATGCCTTAGTTGAAGTTGTTACTTTCCTTATTGTCTTATTACCTCTTTATTGTTGAATTATTCTTAACAGAAGTTGTTATTTCTTGGAATATCCTTTTTTTGAGTTATTGGTGTTGAAATTGTAAAAGACATTATCACTTTGAGGTGAAGTTGTTAATTGTTGAGGTACCATTCCTTGTTGAGTATTCCTCATTCATCTTGTTGTTATTGAGATTATTGAATACATTGTTATTGAGACATGGGCTATTTGTTGTGGAAACAATGGTATCGTTGACCTTATGGCAAGTTATGGCATATGGGCACTTGTGATACGAGTTGTGAATGTGTTGTAGTATTGATACACATATGGTGGTATAATGCTAGGGGTTGATACGCATGAGGTGAGATAAGGTGGGCTTGATATGCGTGTTGCTAGTAGGGGAACTACTTGAACCCACGCAGTGAGATAAGGTGGGCTAAAATGCATGTAGGTATTTCGAAAAAAAATAATTTTCAAAACTAAATGTAAGGCTCACGCGGTGATATAAGAAAATATTGTGATTGAAATTGTGAAATGTAAATACGAGGGTTTACCTCGATTATGATTCTTGTTGCACATTCCATGTTGAAAAGGCGTATAGATCTTATTATTTCTTCATTTCTTTACTTGTAATTATCTGTATTTTCCTTCTTGCTGTTTTATCATGTGTTCACTCCTTATTGCCTTTACTGCTTAAATATCCGTTGTTAGCTAACATTATTGAAATGTTTACTTGTCATTTACTTTTGTGTTTCCCATAATTAGACAATGATATACTCTATTTCGTTTTTTATCTCCTAGTAGGTGTCTTGACCTAGCCTCGTCATTACTCAACTGAGGTTAGCCTTGATACTTACTGGGTACTGTTGTGGTGTACTCATACTATGATTCTGCATATTTTTATGCAAATCAAGTACATCTGCCCGTGCGGGACGCCAGCGCTTGATTGCAACTTTTGGAGACTTCAAGGTATATCTGCTCGACGTCCGTAGGCCTCGGAGTCACCTTCTGCTATTTCTTATTACAGTTTATCCTTTATTCAAACTGTGATATATGTTGATATTTTAGTATTTTCTGTAGAGCTTATGACTCAATCTCACTGGATTTTAGGAAATATTGTATTGTGGTTCAATATTAAGATCTTTCTGAGGCTTATTAGTTTATATCATGTTTTCAATCTTCATTCCTATCACATTCTCTTGTTTGTTATGTTTACCTAATCTTAGAGACTAGGTTCCATCACGGTATCCTACGACGGGAAATTAGGGTCGTGACAACGTGTGTTCAGATCAAGTTTCAGGTGAACCGGGAGCGTTTCAATGCTTATTGTTGAAAGTTGGCACCTTGAAGACTTTAGAGTTTCCTAAATTTGGTTTGAAGTAGATTTATGTGCTATCAATGTATGTTTGGTATTTCGAGCCTTGGAATAGGTTCATATAGTGATATGTCACTTGTGCGTAAACTTTAGCATAATTTCGAGTTGTCTAAGTGTGGTTCGTTACGTTCGGAGCTAGTTGAAGAAGTTTGAAGTTCATAAGACAATTAATTTGGTTTTAGGGTGTGATTCTTAGTTTCGATATTTTATATGTGTTCTGAGGCTTCCAGTGGGTCTGTATCATGTTTATGAACTTGTTGGTGCATTTGGACGGGGTTCCGGGCAGCTCGAATGTGTTTCAGACTATCCAGAGTCAAGTCCAAATTGCAGAATTTGCTGGTTCTAGTTTCCTTCTTCGCGAACACGAAGAGTGTCTTGAGTTCGCGACGAAGGATTAGGTCTTGGGAAATTTTGTAGATCGCATTCACAAAGTTTAAACCACATTTGTGAAGGGTGGTTGATGTGAAGCTACGCCTTCATGAAGAGAGGGTCGCGAAGAAATTGTTGAGGTTGGGGATGGCATGCTAGTAGCCATTGCGTTCGCGAATGGGAGCTCGCATTCATGAAGGGTAGGCAAGATTAGCCTTCGTGATCGCGAGGCTCCTGTCGCATTTGCGAAGAGCATTTTCTGGGAGCTGTCAGGTTTTGCCTTGGAGAGAGATTTTCACCTAGCATTTTGAGGTAAGTGATTTCTACCTAATATGAGTTTATACATAGATTATGGGTAGATTTTAACATAGAAATTGTAAAAAAAATATGGGATTACGTTGAAAAACCTAGGGTTTGGTAAAAATAGGATTAGACCATGAAATTGATCATGGATTTGAGTAGAAATTATATATTTGAGTTCTTAAGGTAATAGGTACATTTGTCTACGAAAATTTCTAGAATACGAGTACGTGGGCCCGAGGGTGACTTTTAGGAACTTTCCGATTTGGGTTGGGTAATTACTCTAATAAATGATGAACTTTTGAGCATATATTGATTAGCTTGTACGAATTTTGACTAGTTTCGGGTTGCACGACGGTATTTTGAGACTATTAGTGTGGTTTGCGGGCCGAGAAGACGACTTGGAAACAAGGTAAGTCTTTTGCCTAACCTTGTAAGTGAGAATTATTCCCATAGGTATTTAAATTGTTATTTGTTAATAGTTGTGGGTTCTACGTACACATGATGTGATAAGAGTCCATACGTAGTTAAAAATCATGTTCATGTCCGGGTAGAGTTAGGACTTTATCATGTAATATTCGTATTATTTGAACTCAACCTGTTAGTTCAATTATTTAAAATTATAATTGAAATGTGATTCGGGATAATGCTAGGCCAAGTTTCATTACATTGAGTTTTGGCATAATACTTGATTGTTTTTGAAAATTATGCTTCATTTGAGCACTGTTCTTGTGTTGTAGTTGTTTGACCCGTATTTCAAAGAGTTTCTCTATTCCTGTTGCTCGGGCCAAATGCCTCGACATTATATTTGAGATGCATCCCTGGATCGTACCGTACGACCTCGATATTATATGTACATGATTATTATGGATCGAGCCGTACAACCTCGGTATAACTCGTGCATAATATCGCTAGGAGTTACGAATATACAATATATTTCCTTCATGACTTGATATTTGATATTTACTTGTTGGTTCATATATGTTGAGATGGCATGTGATATTTGGGGATTTTAAATTGATATTTTGTTTAGGGATCACGTTATCTGTTATTGTTTATTCCATTGTTACTGTTGTATTTTATGCCTATTTATAATTCTTGTGCTTTATTTTTTGACTACTAGTAAATATCGATCTTGACCCCTCGTCACTACTTCTTCGAGGTTAAACTAGATACTTACTGAGTACACATTGATTACATACTCATACTACACTTCTTCACAAATTGTGCAGGTAGTGAGGCAGGTACATCTGATTTCCGTTCGGGCGCACATCCATATTATCCGGAGACTTAGTGGTGAGATGCTCACCCATGCTCCAATTCGCAGCACCGCGATCTCCTTCCAATTGCATTTTATATTTCTGTCTATTTTATTTCAGATAGTAGTTGTAGCCGTTTATATATTCTACTAGATTGGTCGTACACTTGTGACACTGAATTTTGGAAAGTTCTAGTAGATGTTTATAGTCTTTGCCTAATATTATCACCATTTTTATTTTTATAATTTATTTATGCTTTATATCACCATGGAATTTTATGATTTATTTTCTTTATTAAATGAAATTTATGATTTCCAAAGTAATAAAATGAGTAATTAAATAGATAATTCTTTGTTGGCTTGCCTAACGACGACGTTGGATGCCATTACAGCCTATAGCGGGAATTGGGGCGTGAAAACTTGGTATCAGAACACTATGTTCATATAGGTCTCACAGATCATGAGTAGACCTAATAGAGTCTTGCGGATCGGTGCAGAGACGTCCGTTCTTATCTTTCAGAAGCTATAGGGTGTTAGGAAACTTCTCTTTCTTCATCTCCTATCGTGCAGTTGATGTTATGCTGAGTATATTCTCTTATTCTCTCACAGGTGGTGAAAACACGCGCTACGGTTGTACCAGGCGACAAAGGAGCTTCTCCCCCTGTTGTTAGAGGCCAAGGACTTCTGCTAGAGGACGAGGGCGTGCTAGAGTTGCTCCTGTTATACGACTAGTGGATCTAGTGTAGGATCCTATTGTTGAGGAGTAGGATGAGGCACCTGCAGTTTAGCCGGCCCCGACAGGTTTTACGACAACACTAGGATTTCAGGACGTCATGGTCCGTATACTGCGGTTCATGGATTCTATGACTCACGTCGAGCTAGTTCCAGCAGATTCAGCCATACCTCAAAGGGGAGGGGGAGCACAAACCTCGACCGCTGAGGCTCCAGGGTACGTTGCTGTCGTTTATTAGACCCCAAGTGCACTACCTACGGGTGGGACCCGACCGATTGCAATGGTTATACCAAAGCACTGACCATCCGCGACCGTTGAGCAGCAGAAGTAGTGTGACATATGGACTAGGATTCATACTCCTGTATTTGGAGGTGCGCGACATGAGGACCCACATGATTTTATTGATCATTGCAGGGACTTCACCACATTTCAGTTGGAGGTGAAGGCCCGTAGATAGTGGTAGTCTTATCTCTATAGCAGGCCAGCACGTTCACCTCCCTTGACTTGGGACCAGTTCACATGTCTCTTTTTGGAGAGTCATATTCCGCCCTCTCAGAGGGAAGAGTCATGGGGTCATTTCGAGCGGCTCAAGAGGGATCAAATGTTTGTGACCGATTATGAGGCGATATTCTCTGAGTTGTCTTGCCACACACTTATGATACTCCCTACAAATGTAGAGATAATGTAGAAGTTTATTGTGCGCATGCATTATGGTATCAAGGTTACTATGCCCGAGAGATTGATATGGGGACTTCGTACGAGCAAGTTGGGAGATAGATCGGAGGATCAAGGGTATCCTCAACCGGAGCGATCAAATACAAAGGGGGAGAAGCAGCGTCGGCATTTTGGCGGATTCATTGGCGCGCTGTCTAGGGGCAGAGGTCAGTTTATGAGGGGCAGTCTATCAAGCCTATGTACTCAACACCACTGCCAATTCGGGGTGCTCCGACACGGCCCTACTTTAGCGCCATTCCATAGAGTACCTACCGTCCACCGACTATTTAAGGTTCCTCCAAAAGGTTTTTTGGTCACCAGTATCAGGTTTAGGGACATCAATCTTCTGCACTGAGAGGTTGCTACGAGTGCGGGGATCTTGGTCATATGAGGAAGTTTTGCTCCAGGATTCGGGTCAAGGTAGTACAACTGGGCAATCAGCCCATGATCACCGCACCAGCTGTCGTACGCCCGTCTGGTCGGTCGTAGGTGAGGGAAGATGGGTAGTGGTCTCCCTAGAGGTAGAGGTCGGCCATGTAGCATTCCGACTAGGTTCTATGCCTTTCCAGCCAGAACAGATGCAGTAGCCTAAGACACCATGATCACAGGTATTATTTTTGTCTGCAGTAGGGATACTTCAGTACTATTCAATCAAGGGTCCACTTATTCATATGCATCTTCTCTATTTGCTCCTTATCTAGATGTCTTTCGTGAGTCCTTGGGTGTTCCTGTATATATGTCCATGCTAATGGGTGATTATGTTGTTGTGGATAGGGTTTACTGGTCTTGTGTAGTGACTCTTTATAGTTATGAGATCAAACCGGATCTTCTGTTACTTGATATGAACGACGTTAAGGTCATCCTGGGCATGGACTAGTTGTCACCATACCATGCTGTACTCGATTGCCATGTCAAGACTGTTACCGTGGTGAAGCTAGAAGGGTTGTTACCATGTCTAGTCGGGTCATCTCTTTCTTGAAGGCTCCATATATGGTCGAGAAGGGTTGTTTGACCTATCTGGCTTATGTTAGGGATACTGTTGTGGAGACGCCTACGATTGATTCAGTGCTAGTGGTGCATGAGTTCTCCGATGTATTTCCTACTAATCTACTAGGTATGCCACCAGATTGTTATATCGATTTTAGTATTGATTTGCCGCCAGGCACCCAGCCTATCTCCAATCCACCATACCGCATGCCTTCGAAAGAGTTGAAGGAACAACTGGAGGAGTTGCTCGAGAAGGGGTTAATCAGACCGAGTGTGTCACCTTGGGGTACACCAGTATTGTTTGTGAAGAAGAAGAAGGAGGGAATATGAGAATGTGCATTGATTACCACCGGCTGAACAAAGACACTATCAAGAATAAGTACATGTTGCCACACATTGATGATTTGTTTGATCAGTTATAGGGTACTAGGGTGTTGTTCTCTAAGATCGCTTTGAGGTTTGGGTATCATCAGCTGAAAATTTGTGCTTCGGATGTTCTGAAGATGTCTTTCCAGACTAGATATCGGCTTTGTGAGTTTCTAGTGATGTCCTTTGACTTGACTAACACCCCAACGACATTTATGGATTTGATTAATCGGGTGTCCAGGTCATATCTTGACTCTTTTTTCATTGTCTTCATTCATGACATATTGATCTACTCGTATAGTATAGGGGAGCATGAGTGATGGTAGGCTAGAATCATGTTTTTTAGTCATTGTTTGCACTCTAATTACTGCATTTTATTTGTGTTTGAACTTAAATGTTAGCGTATCACATTTATTATGTGTTTTATGCCTTGAAGGAAGTGATTTCGAGTTAAAAAGATAATTGGAACTAATTCGAACAATGTGGAGCTTTGAAGTCTGAGTAAAACCCCAAGAAATTAAACTGGGATCGCATTCCCGGATTGGGAGCCAAGTCTGGATGTCAAAATGTGACGATAAAAAATTTACTCTATAAAAGGTGCACTGCCGCGTCGCATGGGGCAGCGCGACAATGAGAATAACTTATGCCCGTCAGAAACTCGCTCTCTGAACTTTCAAACTAGCGCCCGCATGGGGCGGCGCATGGCGTGGCGCCCTGTGTGATTTTCTCAGAGTACTTTCCTGTTTCGGCTTGGAAAAGGTACTTTCGCACGGGCCCACTCCTACATGGTATAAATGCACCAAAAAGATGTTTTTGAAGGGACTTTTGACCTTGGAAGCTTTGGGAGAGCATTGGAGGCTGCAAAATACATGATTTCATCATCTTTCCATTAATTCAATATGGGAGTTTGGATTATAACGTTAGATTGATATTTTCTCATTCTTTAATTATATTTGTGATGACTTCCTCCATGATTATGGAGTAGTTTCCCATAGGGTTTGACGAATATGGTGCTTTGATAAATATTTGTGGAATTTAGCTCTATTTTTTTGCTTGAATTTGTTTATGGAGCTTAGAATTGTTGCAAGTTTATTCAACGGTCTATTTAATTGAAATAGGATCATTTTGGTGATTATATTTGCATTATTTTGTTTGATTTAATTAATTTATTCTCTTAAGTAATCAAAAGAGCTTGTTGAATTGTTGATTAAATCAAGTTAGGAGAATATTCCAGAGACGTTTTTCTAAAGACTAATCCATTAACACATGTTTGCAGGCTTTCACAATTTTTATATTAGTTCATCTCGTAGAGTTAAGATTTAATCGATAGAGGAGTCTTGACTACACATTTGAACTAGTCATCGAGTGAATTCGTGAGAATTATTAGAATATTAGAGTGAATTAAAATAGAGTTAAATCCTAAATAGCTATCTTGCACCTAACCTGTCAAACCCTTATTCCTCACATTGATAATAACCCAACTCTGCTAATCTCTAGTTCTTTACAGTCAATTGTCAATTGTTTTACTTTAGTAGTTAATCGTAGTTCGTAACCATTCAAAATCAAGTTTAGATTGTCCTAAATAGCTTTCAACCAGAAATTACTAGAGCATTGTTTAAATGCAATCCCTATGGATACGATAATCTAACTATACTATCTTTGGCTAGGAGCATCAATTTCTTGTTGTGTTTTGCGCTCATCAATTTTGGCGCCGTTTCCAGGGATTGGCAATCAATAGTGTTCAAAATAGTTTTTGGTCCTAATTTATGAATTTATTTTATATTCTTCATGGGTTTCTCTTCCGTGTGAAGGCAACAAGTTAAGTTCATGTTCTCCAAAAGAAGTAATACCTTACAAACTAGAGATGGAAAAACACCTGCTACAACTGAGTAAAGAGAAAGAGATCACCGGAAAGTTCTTCGGGAAACCTTCAACCTTATAACACATGGCTAATAACGGTGACGATGAGGTAGATTTAGATATAAGAGAGGCAGCACAACATAGAGAAGAAGCTGCACAGATAGCAACTGAGGCAACCCATAGAGCTGTTGATGAGACCGTTGAAGACAATAGGGGTCGAAGAACCAATCTAAATCGACCATTGGTTGAAGACCAGTTCGAGAATGCGGTACCCAGGCATAGTAGACTGTTGGGTGATTATGCTAGACCAGTCTACAATCAAGAACTATACAGTGTCAGACCTCTGCTAGTAGTAACAAATAATTTTAAGTTGAAGCAAGGCTTGATTCAAACTATTCAGAACAACTGTGTCTTCGGCGGGGAGGTGAATGAAAATCTTAACACTCACTTGATGGATTTTGAGGAAATCATGAACACTTTCCAATACAACGGAGTCTCAAAAGATGCAGTATAGTTAAGGGCATTCCCTTATTCACTGAAGGATGACGCGAAGCACTGGCTTCATAGCTTACCAACGGGGTCGATCATGACATGGGAAGATTTGACTAAAAAGTTCCTTGACAAATACTTGTCAGCTACAAAAACAGTGAAATTCAGAAGGGAAATTCACAACTCCTGCCAGATGGACACTGAATCCGTTTTCGAGGCTTGGGAAAGATTCAAGGAGATATTGAGGAAGTGTCAGCATAATAGGATTGAATTGTGGATGCAACTCCAGGACTTTTGGGATGGACTGACACCTTCCTCACGACGAACTCCGAACACTGCAGTTGGAGGTCTTTTAATGAAGAAGACTCCTGAGGAGATTGTGGAAATTATTGATAAGCTCTCTGAAGATGCTAATCAATTGCCTGCTAAGAGTAATGATAGAAGAAAATCAGTTGGGGTTCAGCAAGTAGATTCTAACACTTCAGTACAAGCCCAGCTAAACGCCATGGCCAAAGAGATAACAAAGTTGACCTTATCCAAGGTCTAGAGCCAACCATCACCAGTTTGTGATTTTTGTTGAATGGGTCATCCAACGCATGAGTGTCAGGCCTCAACTGCAGATGAGTGGTAAATGATGTGGGAAGCGTTGACATAGGAAACTACCATAGAGGTAATAATTTTAACTCTATTGGACAAAGTCACCCAGGCTTTTCTTGGAGTTCACCAAGTGGTAACCTGAACTCATGGAAGCAAAAAAACTCCAGACCCCAAGGACAGGGAGCTCTAGGTTTTCAAAATCAGTAGAGGTAGCAATATCATCCTCCACAATCTAATCAGTCTAGCATGGACGATCCGATGAAGGCCTTTATTATTAAAATAGATAAGAGGCTAGAAACCCATGGCGCAACTATCAGAGAACAGGGAACGACCATTAGAAACTTGGAAAGACATGTGGGGAAACTAGCTAATCTATTATCTGAAAGGGTTCTAGGAACTTTCTCTACTGATACTGAGAGAAATCAAAAAGAGACAATAAATGATGTGTCTTTGAGGAGTGGGCTCGAATTGGAGGATCCCATAGCAAAACAAAAGGGTGAGTTAATTGAACGACATGTGGAGATTGTGGAGGAGCAAAAACAATGATAACATTCAAAAAGGTGCACGGATGGTAGATGATAATCTGAAGAAGAAGGGGAAGGCTAGAGCTCAGACAAAGAAGAAAGATGAGAATGCAACAAATGAGAAGACTGAAGAAAGTAAATACATGAATGCTCTATCTTTTCCCAAGAAGCAAGAAGAGAAAATTTGGACAAATAATTCGTTCGCTTTCTAGAATTGCTCAAGAAGGTGCATATGAATATACCTTTCACAGAGGTGCTTTCACAGAAACCTGCTTATGCTAAATTCTTGAAGGAGATATTTTCCAAAAAGCAAAAAGTGGAAGAGACATCGGTTGTCAAGCTCACAGAGCATTGTAGTGCCATCCTGCAAAATAAGCTCCCTCAAAACTGTGGAGATCCAAGGAGTTTTACTATACTTTTCTACGTAGGAAGTACTGAATTTAAAAAATCTTTGTATGATTCAGGTGATTCTATTACTATTATGCCTTTGTATATTTTTAGGAAATTAGAGAGAGAGATTGGAGAAATCAGTTCAATACCGGTGTCCTTGCAGTTGGTGGATCAGACTACAATCATACCTGAAGGAATAATGGAAGATGTGCTAGTTCAGGTGGACAAATTTGTGTTCCCTTAGGAGTTCATTGTGGTGAAAATGGAGGAGAATATGGAGGACCCTTCTTGGCTACGGGCAGAGCAATTCTAGATATTCAGAAGAGGCAACTTATGCTCAGAGTGGGGGAAGAAAGGATGATCTTCAAGATGGAAGGAGAAAGGAGGCCCTGAAGGAGCAAACTAGGAAGAGTGAAACTGATAAGTGTGGGGTGTACCCAAAGAAGGCCGATAAGATGCATAGGGTCTGTGAACAACTAATTTTTAACCACACTCAAATTTTATACTATTTTAGTGTAAATATTCTTTTTAGTTCTAATCTTAATATTTTAAATTTTTATCTTACTCTTAATAGGTTTTATTTAAAAAATTAAAAATTACAAAAAAAATATTCACATTCTTATGTGTGTGTGTGTGTGTGTGTGTGTGTGTGTATATATACATGTTTAAATATTTTAAATGTAAGTTATAGTATTATTTTTCTTAGTGCAATTTAAATTATAGTGTAAATATTTAGTTTTCTTATGTATATAATATTTAATAAAAGTAGCTCACTCATATTTTTAGCTATGAAATTTACTTTCTCTTTTATTTATTTAAAAAAAAAAAAAAAAGTAAAAGTTATTTTAAAAAGGCAACCAACGAGAAGAACAAAAAAAAA